>JAXBDA010002830.1:0-39220 GCA_036023075.1 Gaultheria prostrata | reverse complement strand
TCTCTCTATCTCTCTCCAATTATTACACCTCTCTCTAATTATTACTTTTTTCCAAAAACCCATCCAAACACTATCTCAAAAAAATTTCCAAAAATATTCTTCTCAAAATTCTCAACCAAACACAGGCCATGAGTTTTGTTTCTCGTTTGGTTTTCTTGATGCCATACACAACTCATTTCTTTGGGATGAAGGGGACAGATTCTTGTTTTTCCTTGATCAGAAGTTTCACACTGAGTGCCATATGCAGATACTGGATACAAATCCCCAACTGTTTTTCCATCTCCAGCAACAAAGGTTAATAGAATTGATCCGGAATGGAAAAGTAGCAGAGGCTCTGGATTTCGCACAGGAGGAGCTTGCACCAAGAGGAGAAGAAAATGTAAATCTCAATTTCTCCTCTTTACTATTTTATGTCTCCCTCTGGATGATATTTGTTGGCTGAGTTGGTTGCATTTTTCCTTACATCCAATCAACATGACACAACTTCATTTATTGCATCATTTGCTCACATGTTGGTTGAAGTTGTATTCGGTACCGAATGTTTTCCACTATAATTTTGGTGTCAGTGGCAAGCTACCGCAGCCAAGTTTATGTATTACGAACATAGTGTTTTTGCATACTTTGGTTCTTATTTTCTTATGCTTTAATTGAAATCTTGTGCAGCAAAGTTTTTTGGAAGAGTTGGAGAGGACTGTTGCGCTGCTGGCCTTTGAAGATGTAAGCAATTGTCCTGTGGGAGAGCTTCTTGACATATCTCAGCGCCTTAAGACAGCAAGTGAGGTTAATGCAGCCATCCTTACGAGTCAAAGTCATGAAAAAGGTTAGTAACATTGTTCAATATGAAATTTCTTAGCATACATCTGCTCTAGATTACGTTTTTCTTGTAATCATAATTTGATCATCATAAACTGTATGTTTGACTGCTTTTATCTTCTCAGACACAATGGACCCTCAATATGAGATTTCTTAGCATACAGCTGCTCTAGATTACGTTTTTCTTGTAATCATAATTTGATCATCATAGACTGTAAGTTTGGCTGCTTTATCTTCTCAGACACAATGAACCCATGGCCATGCAAGCCTATTCTTCTGTATATGGGTTTATTTGTTTTTCTTTCCCCACTATCTGTGATTTTTCTGTGCATAATTGCTGGCCCTCCCTGTTAAAACATCCTATCTCCGCCCCTGCACGCTGAGAGATTGTTCTGTGCTCTTCTTCTCACGAAAATGTATGGGGTCCATGTACTTGGAAATGGGACCCACACACGTATATGAGAGTAGGAGCATTGCACAGAATATCTGAGTGTAGGACCCACATACACAGTGCGATGCTCCTTCCTCTCACGAAAATGTATGGGGTCCATGTACTTGGAAATGGGACCCACACACGTATATGAGAGTAGGAGGATTGCTCTTGGAGCCCAAAATTATCTTTCATGCTGCGTTAGGAAGAACTCTAGGTTTTTTTTTTTAATAACCGGACGTCTGGGCCTGCTTGCGCGCACCTCGACTAATTCCGGGGCCCTGGAGGTAACGACCGGGCATAACCCCCGGTGGCCCCAAGAGTTTGTTGGCAAGGGGAATCGAACCTGAGACTTTAGGTGGGAGCAACCCCTTAAGTCTCATAAGTCCCAAGGCAAGACCACTTTGCCAACCCCTTGGGATTAAGAACTCTAGGTTTTGCAGTAGAAAATAGGAGGACTGGTTTGGTTTGACCCATTGTGGCAATAATTTGATCTTATGGTCACTGTTGGTGAGGATTCAGGAAGAGAGAGAGGAGGAGACAAGGGTTATTCTCGTGCGATCAAAGCTAGAAGTCCGCAGTTGGCAACTAGTAGATACTAGATGGTGGTAGTGGTGGTTGTATGCTCAACTAGCATCCGACGTGTAGTCAATCCATCAAATAACTAAAATAACGTGACCATGAAAAATTATTATTTTCTTCAGCTAGTTTGTTTTATCTTTATCAAAAAGATGGATCTAGTTCCATATTCTTGTACTGTTGATATGAGTGCAGAACATTATTTCTACAACTTTTTACGATAGTATTCTGTTTAGGATGAGTACTTCTATGTAAATACAAGATCATTCAAGAAGTAATTCGATTTAAGGAGATCATTTCATTGTACAAGTTTCAGAATTAAGGACGAACTTCATAAAAATACTGAGGCCCACAATATATAAACTTTATGTCTATGTTACATGGACTCGGGTGCGGATATCGGGTGCGGGTGCATGTCCAAACGTCGGACCTTCCTAGACTTAAATCTTAGGATACTGGAATATGTGTCCAACGGTGGGGTACGGGTACGGGGACACGTCCTGAACACCTGTTTGTAGTATATATTGCATGACTAGAGCAGGTTATATCTTGTAAATTATATTTAGTAATGTATTTAAACAAGAAAAGTTAAGAAAAATGTGTTTTTTCTATTTCATGTCCATGTGAAAGTCTAGAAATATCGCTTTTCTAGCTAATTTGGTATTTTTTTTTCTGTAAATATCATACAATTAGAGGATCCGAGTGTCCAAAATGGATACGCGTGCACGGGACACTGGTACTTCAGCCAAAATGAAGGATCCGTGTAACATAGCTTTATGTCATAGGATTCAATTTATGTGGTTCTCGTCTTGATTTGGTAGTAGACTGATTCTGGATTCCGTCAGCTGACAGCTGTGTCTTACTCTACTGCATTTTCAATAGCATTGCATATGTATATGACCAGAAACTATACTGTCTAGTTTGAAGAGTTTGTGGTTGGGGAAAGATTGTCTGCCTCATGAATGACGAAAATAAAGTTAATGTGGATGACAACGTGTTAGGAACATTTTCGTCATTCAGATTAGAGAACAGAATTGGAGTATATTTCCAAAGGAACCACATATCCCGTGTTTGGCTGAAACTGCTGCCGTCAAAACTAAATATCCATTGGATACTATCCCACAGAACATGGGATATATAATGTTATAGCAGGTGTGATATTACTTATCCCGTAACAGTTAGTCTAAGGAGATTATGTGTATATTGAAAAACAAACAAGCCCAGAAGGATCAACTAAAAACATTTGCATTGGTGTACCTTGCCTTTCCTAGGTGATAAATGCCCTGTTTCCTGAAGGACATTGCTAGTTTGCTTTATCTGTCATATTGTCGTCGTTTGATATTCTTGCATTTGATTTTGTAAAGTGTTTATGATAAATGGAACCACAGACCCAAAGCTTCCAAGCTTGTTAAAGATGCTGATATGGGCTCAGAATCAGCTTGATGAGAAAGCTGCTTATCCTCGCATAACCGATTTGTCCACTGCAACGCTTGAAGATCCAACTGTTTGAGAGGTGATAAAGCATCGCCGGGAATCGTGTACTCTTCTTTCGAGAGGTTTCTATTCTCTGTTAGGTATGTAGTCATTCAGGAATGTCATTTCATTTCATTTGATTTAGTAGGTTGCATTAGAATGTTACTTTCCTCTGACCTTTAATAAGTTGTACAGATGATTGTCAATACTCTTTTTTAACTTTTCAGTTCATGTTCAAATTCTACATGCTCAAGTCGGGCGCATTCCTTCCATCTAATAAATCGAGAGAACATATTAATAAACCGAGACTGTACGCTATTAGGCTTGAAAAGTTTCCAGAAATTACGCGAACTTATCTCTGCCATAGTCTCAATAAGGAATATGGATTTTGAGGAGATGAAACAAACATAAAAGAGAGAAATCATGTCTAACATAACCTTGGTGCCACTTCCTCCAGATAGGTAGACATGCAAATATAGCAACCCATTTACCCTACGACCATATTTGATTGGAATTTGGCCGGATCTCAAATGAAGGTTGTGTAATATCACAAGATGACAGATTCTTTCTCAGTAATAGCGATAGGATTAGCTGATCAGGGAAAAAAAAAAAAGAAGAAGTGAGGATTACGAAGATTATAGTGCCCGGTGTTTTTTATATTTCAGATTTCGGGGGATTGCTTGCCCGTTTGTAGTGAGTAACGTTGTACAGGCTAGTAAAATCTTACAAACTTATCTTACTCGTGGTGTTGTTTCTATGGTAGCATTCAAGTGGGATTTCCTATGATTTGTTCTTTGGATTCACCAAAACACAGAAAAAAGTGACACTATGGGAGACAATAGGCTACCAAAATAATTGAACGGATCATCGATTATTACCAATCGATGCACACAGACGAAATTTCCATGGCCATTTCATATCTGAAATTCCTATCTATATTACACTCCCCACTTGTTACATGTATCATATGTTATAATTCTGCACTTAAACCGACCTCATCTCCCCCACATCCACTTCGAAATGGGTTCTCTCCTGTCCCGCAACTATCTTCCATGCCGGAAACCTCCCTTTCCCCTATCATGTTTATGCGACTGCGACATTTTGCTTGAGAGAACCAAGGCACATAAGCATCCCTAATTGGATTGATTGTTACGATCCGGTTGACCATACATGGGGTCATGTCACCCCATTCTGGGTCTAATGGGAGGAACCAGTTCTTGAAGGACTATAGCACGGTCTCAGCAAGAGAATCGGTTTTACCTCACAATGGCACCGATCACCTATCGGGACATCGGGACCCACTTTTAATTCTTGGAAGGTTATCGTACGACTGAGGTGTCTTGCGCGAAATCATCAGTACCACATGTTTTCAACACATCAGCCACAGGAGGGGAACGAGACGCGGGAGGGGACGAGTTATATGTGCCAGGACATTGTTGTGTTGTACAACTTCAGTTAGATTCTGAGCGAAGCGAAAAATTTATTTGAATACTGAGGACCATACCAATTTTATTTTTATTTTTATTTTTAAAAAAAATCCGCTTGAAATAATCATACCAAATTCCGTCAACCAAATCACTTTTTGGGTACTTGTTTGATGTAGCTGAAGACAAAGATAATCGTGTTTTCATTTCTATTTTTTTTAATGGCTTTTGGATTTTTTATTTTTTTGTTGTTGCTAATCACACTAAAACCCATAAAATATATATTTGTCTTTAAAATAATGGACGGCAAGATTGCAGAAAATTTATCAATTGAAGTTTGATATAATCAAAATTGGTCTCTAAGTTGGCTGAAATGGGCCCAACCAGATTAACAGACAGGGAAAATAAAAAATAGAAAAACAAAAACTCATTCACAAATCATAATTTCAAAGAAGGCAAAAAATTGCATTGAAAAATGGAGAAACGTCATGAAAAGCAATCCCTTTAATTTTGCGCAATCGGCCTTATATTATTAATTTCACACGAATTAATCAGTAGAAACAATCAACATATTCAAAGGAATTAACAGAAAATAAATAAATAAAAGAAACTAAAAAATCTATAGCTAGGTATAATTATTTATTCTTTAAAAAGAAAGAAAGCAGCAGAGAGAGTTTTCTGAAAAGCATTCTGAAAACCAAAACTAAAGAGCAGATCTCCCTTGCTTAGTTATGTGCGGGAAGAAAAGAACCGTCATCTGTGATGAACTGCATCCACGAATCATCATCGTCGTCGTTGTTATCATCTTCGTCGACCACACAGTACGATGATGATGATACAAATGAAGACGTTAACGGAACTTGAGGATCGTAACACGACGACATGGTGTCACCGTCGTTAATGACACGACCCTCTTGTGAAGTTTCAATTAGCGATAAGCTGCATTGTCCGGCTTGTTCTTCGATCTCTGAGCAAACGCTATTTTTCTTGAAAACTCGGCACAGAGCATATGAATCCTGCAACAAATACGTTTATTTGTTAGTACAGTCACTTTTGCATTTGATACCTAGGAGTAATTGTTTTTCCCGGTTTCGTAGATAGTGTTATTTTATATTTATCGATTACATGTTTTTTGGTATTCAAACAACTTGATTTTTCACGCAAACAATGAATAAATAGCGATTTAACATATGAATGGTTTGGATTATAACAAAAACGGGATAATTAATATCAAGTTATCATTTGTTTTTCACAAAAAACAAAGACGAATATTGTAATCATTTAACACTTAACATTTCTCTTCATATTTTTACGGAAAAAATAGAAGTATTTAACAATATTAGTGGACTTCCATTATGCAGGGTCGCTCCCCAGCCTAAATCCGGCTCTGCCATTGGGTACCTTTACATGAATGCCTTATGGAGGTCCATAACCTTCCTTAGGATGACAACAGCTATAGATTCTACGTAAATGTACGATTTTGAAAGTAAGTGTTCAAGCACCACGCGATAGTATCTTAAAAGAACCCGATAATTTTTCCTAAGTGAAGGATAAAAGATAAAGCCCGAGTCCAAGGTCAAAAACTGCGATTTCTGATCTAGATAGGAGATTTGTAGTTCTTGAAAACTATTGGCGGATGAATTTTATTTTGGTGAAAAGCAAATTCATAAAACTAGAACGAAAAAGAGTTTAGAATAATATATAGCCCAGACACATGAATGAAAAAAGAAACCCAAATATAAGAGGCATGTAGAGCATTACCAATTAATCCTTACCTTTTATTTTTTTCATCGAATCCAAAATTTGAGTAAAAAGCCTAAAAATTTATCTCCAATGTCACACCCATTTCCCTACCCGATTTGAGTTTTACCCTTTTAACTTGTACCCAAATTTGGCGGAGACCCAAATGAAAACTATTTTCACTCTCATTAATTACAAGTGTACCATTTTGACTCAATTGTGGAGGAAAACCCTAAAAAACACTAGATTTGGATATTAAAAAAAAATGATTATAACATTTGAGAAGACATACCCGAATAAAACTTTGATCCAAATTTTTACCCGAAATTGGGTACAAAAATGAGTAAGGAATGGTGATGCTCTTACATCTTCGAGGGAGAGAGAGAGACGCAAATTATACGTATTGTGGTAGGTTGTAAGGAGAGTGTTTTTTTTTTATTTTTTATGCAACAGAATTTCTAAGGAGAGTGATTTGATTATTTAAGTGTTAGGAATAAAGCAAAAAGTGGCCAACACATTCTTCCGCATGAAAGTGATCAAGAAAGAGAGAGAACATCGTTATGTAGTGATTCGGATCACTTCAGAATTATATATCTATGTGGAATCTACATATTTAATGAATTCTATGATAACGTATGGTTGTTGAGTGGTTTGGAGCATTACATGACAATGCTCCCGAAGATTTTTAGGACAGCTTGCATTTGCACGTTACAATTAAAGATCATGTAGATCTAGATGCATAAAGAAAAAAGCAAGCAAAAGCATATGATCACAAATAAAAAACAAACAAATAGATGCAGTTTGATTGGATGCAAAAAGAGAGATTCAGTCATGTGGGTAGATAATACTTTTGTCTCATTAAACACAAAAGCCCCAAACTGAAGGCCCAAGCTCATAGGCTCAAGCAAGTAAGGAATATCTGTAGGTTTGTGAGGGTAAACCACTGCTTGATAAAGAAAAAGCTAAAGTAGGGAGACTAGGCAGACAATGAGTCGCAGGTTTTACAAGTTGGACGGTTTATATTATAATAATGATATTTGGTGGAGCTCATTGAGGCCTCCTTTAGATTTAGGGACTCTGTCGTCCGATTTCGGATGTCCAAACGTGTATTGAACGGTCCAGATCTGATGGAAGTTAAAATACCCAAAACATCATTCGGCACTTCTCATATGGACGGCCGAGATCGGGTCGGCAGTGCCTGCCATCCCTAAGGCAGTGTTCTAAAAGAAGGTCCGGAAGGCCCAGTACTTGGCGCCTAGGCGCTAGAAAGTCCATCGTCGACTAGCCCATTTAGACCGACTAGCCCGATTGGGCGCCGAGTACTCGACTCTGAAAGCTAGGAGATGCCCGACCACTCTGGAAGCGTCTAACGAATTTTAGAACCTTGCCCCAAGTACAGTAGAGTCCTCGAGTTACCTCCTTTTAGTGCATTGGCGAACTACCAGTCTAAGAGATCGATGATGACGAAATCCTCTAGCTACTTTTGTAAACATTCCACATCGACCAAGTACAAGATGTGTAGTTAGTACAAAAGAAAACCCAAACAACTACTGCACGACTCCGAGGTTAATCTTTTGATCTACGTAGTTAGGCTAATAATTAATAGGTCAGTTGGGGTGAGTCGTTATAATTTTTCATACCTTCAAGCACTTTTCTTTCGGCGGCGATGGCGACGTGACAACTCCAGCGATCTTTCTTCTTTGTTATTTTCTGTATTTTATATTCTTTGTTATTTCTTGTATTTTATGTTCTTTATTTTCTCTGATTTTTTTTCGTTTTTGTAGGTTATATTAGTGATCTGCTCCAGCGATCTTTCGCTTAATGAATTTTTTCTTCTGGCAAAAAAAAAAAAAAAAATTCCTTTCAAATACTGTATGACTTAGTTTCATTTCATTACTCATAACCCATGTTCTCTTTTTCTCCCGTACGTACAAATAGCACACAATGAATGCATTGCTGCCATCACAACATGACTATATACTTCCTTCGTTTATAAATAATAGTCCCTTACTCACTTTCTTGTTATTTTTCAAATAAAAATTTAAATTTTCCAGATATAATTTTTTTGAACTTTTTCGTACCAAATTAAGTACTTCCGTGTATAATTTTTTGAAAATTTTCTCACCGAATTGAAGTACTCAATTAGTACTTTAATTTGGTGTAAAAAAATTTGAAAAATTATACACTAAAATATTTAATTTTTTGATTTTAAAAATAACACGACTTTTCGTAATGAACTTTTATTTAAGAACAGTAGGAGTATTTATTTTTTTTAAACGGCGAATAAAATTTTCATTAATCACAAACAACACGACAATATTATGAGTAATTTTATGTTTTATTTTTTGATACATTTACCTTTACAGTTGGGCACAGAGTCTGTGCATATGTAATTTGAATAGCTCAATTAGCCCTGGGGCCACATGTTCAAAGCATGATGTTGCTTTCTATCCACTGTGACACTGTCCATTAAAAGTAATGGCTTGACAAATGGAAATTAATGCTTTTGTGACTTGCTGAATTTCATGCTTTTAAAGTCAAGTGGCTTGGTAGACGTACAGTCTATATGCATGCATGTTACAGAATCAATTAGCCACTGATAGTTCTCGTTATACCCATAAAAAAATGACGAGTATATGCATATTACACGGACAGTTTATCTTAACTGTTTAAAAGAATTTTTAACGATCCAAATTGACATTTACTCTTTGACCGCTAAGAGTTAAAGAGTGCTTAAAATTCGGACTGTTGATTTGTTGAAATGAATGTTTAAGATACGTTCGTGCATTTTGCGTACGTGGATGTGTGTACGCATAGCAAGACTAATACTCATATATATAAATAAATATTCATAATCATTAACGATGTAAATTCCAAGGAGTTTGGCTAAGTGGACATAAAAAAATAATAATTGTTCTCTGTGCGGTCGCCAGTGCCGGTTATGAGTTTTTTGAGGTCGGATGCGAACTTTATTTTTGAGGCCCATTGTATAATTAAAAAAAAAAAAAAGGCTACAAAAATTAAAAACAATAATAACCGAAAGCTCTAAACTTTTATAGGACATCAAATCTTTTCATTGCAACATTAGCAAATCCAATTGATTTCTCTCTTTAAATCAGCATTACACCTATTTTAGAACACATACTTTCATTTCTTGAAAATTATGCAGCACGAGAAAGTCGTAAACTAATTTTTTAACAAGATTCCGGTATTCTCTGATAATCATTATATACGTTAATCCGAAATATATTACGTAAACATAATCTCTCTCACATTTTTTGCAGTAAAAGTAGTAATTAAGCTTTCATAATCAAGTTTAGATGTATACCTATATAATGGTATAAAATAATTGGGGGCCTACAAAATTAATTAAAATTTAAGGGCCAAATGCGGTCGCATCCTTGATGTATGTCCAAAGCCGGCTCTGGCGGTCGCATATTCAAATCCCACTGAAGCCAAACGTTTCAAATTTTGGGGCCACTTGAGAGTTTACTCGGTCATTTACTTTAAGGTCCCAAAATTAATTGAGTTGCGCATAAGCTGATCCGAACATCCAGTTATAAAAAAAACGGTGATAAAATGTGAGTGAAAAAGTATATATAAACAAGCTACGTACCTGAATTCCGGAGGAGGATTCGAGGCATTCCTTATCATCGAGGCGATATTCGTGCATGACCCAATCAGTCCTAATACCCTGAGGTGCTCGACCTCTGTAGTAAACCAATGTCTTCTTCATTCCAATGGCTCGATTCTGGGACATTACCCTCCGATCTTTCCCTGTGGATTTCCAGTAACCTGCTCGGGTAGCTCGATTCGTTCTGAATCCGTTCGGATACTTTCGATCCCTCGGCCCGAAGAAATACCACTCTGGGTCTCTACTGGGCAGGAAGGATTTCTCTACATGCATGTTAATTCACAGATTCATGAGGATTAGCTAATAGTTCATGACCACCTAATTAATGAACGTACGTGACTAATTAATGGACACAGGAAAAAAGGAATTCCCTCAAGCATTTTGAATAGATCGCATTTATTTGTGTTACAACATTTAGCAAAAAAATTGATCGATTTGGCACTTACCGATATTTGATCAGCCTAGCTAACTGTTTTGCATGGATGGTTTATGCATTTGAATCTGATAGGCGCGGTCTGGTATATTTATATGCTACGCCCTTTAAATCATCATGCAAAAACTCGAGTTATAGTCATGTAAATAAATCTTGTCTTTCTTAATTATATTGAATTTTCACTCAAAAAGTATATTTAATTCTACATGACACTTACCGATATCTCATCAATCTAATTTTTTGCAAGGATGGTTTGGACATTAAGACCTGTAAAATGAACTATGCCAAATTATCAAGAAAATCGTCGTCGTACGACTCGTACCATTTTGCATTAGGGAGAGGGTTAGCTGAGGCATGATCATTAGAGAAGAGGATCCTTGTATGTCCATGATTAATAAGTAATAGACTACCCTTGAATTGAAACTTTAAGAGAGAAAAAATGAGAATCACGAGCTAGATTTTTTCTGGGTAAGGAAGAAAATGATCGATTGATGTAAGAAAAATGATGTCGAGGAGCGCGTAAATTGGTTCAAATACTTGACTTATTATAAAAAAAAAAGGGTAAGAAAGATGATGCTGATGATGAAGATAGACAAATGAAGACCTGATAACTCCCAAGGCTCACATTTGTAGAGATCAACTTCAGGAATAATGTCAAGTTCAATCTCCTGGCCATGGATTTTCCTCTTGAGATAATAGTTCACAAGCTCCTCATCAGTTGGATGAAACCTAAACCCTGGTGGCAACTCAACTGGTGCCATAATACTGTATCGATCGATCACCGGTCACCACCGGCTGTCGCGATCACCACCACCCTCCTCCCTCTCTCTTCTTTTAGTGCTTAATTTCTCTCTCACCCAATGTATGCATTTATATAAGTATACATTGTAGACATATTTAGAAGGGATTCGAAATCCATTCTAGTCGTTTTTCACTTTTTTCCTCTTTTTCAGATTCTTGGACAAACGTTCTTTGCAAGCCCTTATCTTTTCTAACTACTAAATCTTACATGATCAGTGTTTTGCATGGCTTGGCTGTGCTTTGGATGTTTCTTCCGAATTTGCCCCTTCATTTTCTGTTGCTTCAAATATTCTGCTGAAGGTCACATTTAGCAGGAGTAGTATAATTTAATTAATCACTCAGGCAGTTCAAGGGGGCAACAGATAAATCTAGACGTTCTTAATTTGAAATTTGGTAATTTATTGTGGCCAAGTCACGAGAGATAAATCTCTTTTGAATTTTTTAGTTTCGGCGTAGATGACTTGCCTTTGACCGGACCAAGGATGAGAATAGTCAAGGTACGCGTAAGCTAACCCGAACACACCTTACCAACGGACAAAACAAAAATGGAATATAAAATGTAGAGTGATTATTCAGTGTTCCTTATGTGCCGTTGCGTAATACTTCATGGCTCTACATTTACGTTGAAGCCACACACTTTGCGAATAGATGGTGAGAAAGGTCGTGAACGACTAATTATCACTCCCTTCGTTCCAAATTAAAGTATTTATGTGCATCATTTTTTAATATTTTTTACGCCAAATTAAAGTACTTAATACGTTCTTTAATATGGTGCAAATAAATTTCAAAATTATGTATGAAAGCATTTTATTTTTTTATCTCAAAATTGCATAATTTGTAGAGGTCCATCAATTTGGAACGGAAAAAGTAAGACTGATAACTTTTTTCCTATAATTTGTTACTCGTTTTGTTGTCGTTTTCTGTCTTGTGCATTATAGAAGGGGCTTTGTTTGGCTCCAGAAAATGTTCCCTTCCAATAAAGTCGAACAGTACACTTTTTCTTTTCTGTAAATTACTTATGTGACCTTGTAATTTATGGGGAATTATGAGTTTGCCAATGTATCCTATGGGCATTGACCCTTCTGTGCCCTTGTTTCTGTAACCTTTTTAATTGATGTATACGAAGCTAATAACTTGTCAAAAAAATTTAAGAAGTTGAATTAGTGGAACAACGAGAATAGCTTGTCAAAAAAAAAAAAAAAAGGACCAAGAAGTCGATTAGTGGAACAGTACCGTGTACTATCCAATGATTGAGTTAGTGTTTCTATTAGTGATTATCGATTTATTTTTAAAAAACAAAGAACAAATGTGATCTTTTTTTTCATTGAAAGAAATAAAAGAAAAGAGACGGAGTAATTGATGTATATGAAGATAATAACTTGTCAAAAAAATTTAAGAAGTCGAATTAGTGGAACAACGAGAATAGCTTGTCAAAAAAAAAAAAGGACCAAAAAGTCGATTAGTGGAACAGTGCCTAAGTGTACTATCCAATGATTGAGTTAGTGTTTCTATTAGTGATTATCGATTTATTTTTAAAAAGCAAAGAACAAATGCAATCTTTTTTTTCATTGAAAAAAATAAAATAAAAGAGACGGAGGAGATATGTGGGATCCATGAAATAACATATGAAATTGTATGAAAATTGAGATTAATTATACAATGTATATGGTTAGAGAGAGATGCTTAAATATGATATAAAGATTTGAGAATTATTTTAAACGGTTGAACGAGAAAATGGATATTGTACTATAGAGATGGAGGAACTGTCCCTATTGTATAGCCATCGACAAGTACACGAGCAATTCACATTCTTTATTTGATTTTTTTTTGTGTTAGTTAGTTTCGTGCCAAGTTTTTGTTTATTATTGGTTCTTCTCAACTTGCTTATTTTTATCTTTATTCAAAAAAAATTAAATTTAGATCATAATTTTTTTATTTTTCCTTTTTATCTTTATTAAAAAAATTAAATTTAGATCATAATTTTTTACTTTTCCGGTCCTCTCGTCAAGAAGAACCAATAATACACAAAAACTTGATACGAAACTAACTAATGCTGAAAAAAATCAAATAAAGACGAAAAAAGAAGAAGCAAACTTTACTTTTTAAGCCAAAATAGACCCAAATACCCCTACTGACCGATATTTGTAAATCATGAAAGAGAGTTTTTATTTTATCGAAAACTCCTACTAGTACTATTTTTGGGGGCTAATGGGCTGGGCCATCGCATGGTTTTTGCAGGCTAAAATTGGTAGAGTCCGTTTCAAGACCTAGGCCCAGGCCCTCCCATGCACTATTCCGGCTAATTCCAGCTGGGCTCACTCTGACAAAACACAATTTCAAAATGAGGGGAAAAAAGAAGGTAAAATTGTGTTAATAAGCAAAGTTTTTCATTCTACAATTAAGATTATACTCCTACTTGATAATAGCCCAACCGCACATATATGAAGGAGTTCATTACAAATATCTTGAACAAAGCCAACGAATCATTTAACCAAAGCAAAGTGAGAAAACTACAAGGCAATCGATGTCTTTCACCCCAACCTAGACATCATACCTGACGCACCTTTTGTCGAAAGTTCATATCAAGAATTAACAGCCATCGCTTCTAGGTTGTCTAAAGAGAGAAAGCGTTAGCCAAAGACAATCTTAACAAGTACCCAAACAATCAAATAGACTCCAACCAAGTGTGATCAATGAACTAAGCTACAAATCTGGCGAGATACCACGAGTTACCTCGCCTAAAACATCATGTAAAGTTAGGTATCATTAGCACATATATCATTGTGAAGCAACATCATCTGGAAAGAACCCGATCTCTGGACAAAATATTCGTCCAAAGACGAAACTAACTGCTATCGTATAAACGAGAGACTTATCTCTCATGCAGATCAAATGACAAGTCATTAATATGAAGAGACGAAAGAAAAGCAAAATAAATACTTTGAGTTCCCCGTTTGCTTTTAGCACCCACGATTCTCATTTGCTAAAAACGATAAAGTGATTTTAGCAACTTGCTTTTAGCAAAAAAAGTGTGTGAGAGAAAATTGGCTTTTAGCTAATGAGAAATTAAAGTGATTCTAGCAACTAAGCTAAACTAAACTTTTATGGGATTTCTCCTTTTAGCAAATGGGGAACGAACCCTAAAGTATAAAAGAAGCGGTTTAGAACTAGTACATGGCCCCTCCCGCCGCCATACAGGAATAGTGGAACCCTAGGGGGAAGGAAGGGAAAAGAAAAATATTCCTGACGGTTAGAGTTGGGAAATAGAGAAGTTATGTTTTAGTTTAAATTATCTAAAAAAACAAGGGGAAGTTAATTAGACGTCATATACAAATAATATCATTATAATTTCATCTTGTGCGATTTGAATCATTGTGATTCCATCCCGACATTCAAATAAACTCCAAAATACCCTTTCTCTTTCCTGTTTTCCTAATATTTCTCTCTCCTAATTATCTTAATATTCCTCTTGTGGAAACATCCAACTCAAAACCAATTGGCAATGAGTGGAGAGGTCTCGGCATATATTAAGTGATCTCTCATTCCACTCCTAAGCAATGTGGGACAATATTCCTTAACATCCCCCCTCACGTGCAGCCACATTTGAGGTCTGTCACGTGTGACCACTTTTTGAGTCCTATCATCGTGTAGCCTTTTTTGCTGGCCTGAAATTGTGGGGTGTGGATTGTGATTTTTTATTTTTTTTTAAATGTGGAGTGGAATGAGCCCCGCTATGATACCATGTGGAAACATCCAACTCAAAACCAATTGGCAATGAGTGGAGAGGTCTCATCATAAATTAAGTGATCACTCATTCCACTCCTAAGCAATGTGGGATAATATTCCTTAACACTCCTAATCTTTCCTAATTTCTCTCTCTCTCTCTCTCTCTCTCTCTCTCTCTCTCTCTCTCTCTCTCTCTCCTATATTGAAAAATCTCTTCCCTATCTTAAAAAATCTCTCTTTCCTAATTTTATAATTCTCTCCTCCCTTAAGCTTTTCACATCTAAAATCTCAAAATAAAATTGAAAATAAATAATCATGACATTTTGACCTTAAAACATGATACATTTTTTAACCATACAAGTGTAAATGAATGAACTAAGAATAAAAGTCAGATTGCATATAAAAAAAAAATCATAACCACATGGTAGATAAATGTACCACAAAAAAATCATGAAACACGTGATAGATTAATGCAGCATAAAACCATACCCGCCAAAACCATGAAAAATATGTTAATCAAATTAACCATGACTAATACTATGTGAATACACCACAAAAAAATCATAAAAAAAATCATGAAACATATGGTAGATTAATACATCACAAAACCACACCCAACCAAAACCATGAAAAACATGGTAATCAAATCCTCCACGACTAATACTATGTGAAAAATCAAGAGTAACGAATACACGATGAAACTTGAAATCATTTTTATACACTAATACACCATATTCAATGTATGAATCAGCTAACAATCCAACAATATGAATATTGTACACCTTCTTTTTTATTATCCGAACAACGGTTATGGAGATTGGCGCTGATGAATGGCTATGAAGATCGGCGGCGATGAACGACTGTGGAGATTGATGACGATGAACAGTTGTGGAGATCGTGCAGATCGACCGTAAAAAAACCATAAAAAGACACCCAATCTACCGTTAAAGTGGGTGACGATCTTGATCCCGAGAGAGAGTCGAATGGCGGCTTTCGTGGCAGCCGGCGACGGTCGGAGTGGGCTGCCTCGTTGGACGTGGATGATGCGGTTCATGGCGACGGTCGGCGCTCGTCAGAGGCTGCCGGATCGCCAGAGAGATTATAGAGGAGAGAAGAGTAGATTTCGAAGATAGGAGAGAGAGACAGAAAATACAAACATTAATTTGTAGAAATTTGAATTTAGAATGTTAAAGTTACCTTTCAAGAATGATAGCAAAAGGATAATGGACTAATAAAGGAAATGGCTAGAGGATATAGGTAATGGACAAAATTGTCGTGTAAATTGATAAGGATATACACGGCTGGAGGATTTTGTGGAGATGGCTAGAGGATTTTGTGGAGATGTGTATATAGGTAATGGACTGATTAAGGAAATATAATTATAAGATTTACAATATATACTACTAAAATAATTAATAAGGGCACAATAGTCTGATAATACATTTACAGGATGGAATCATAAATATTCAAACCTCATAGGATGGAATCATAAGTCTAATTTTGGTACAGGATGCTTAATTAAAATTCTCAAAAAACAATTCTAAAAAGGAGATGAATAATCCAATAACCATTTTTTTTAAAAATTATCCAGTTTCCTAGTTCATATATGACAAGTAAAGGGGAGGATCCTCTCCAATAAATGTCCCGAATAGTCCCATGTTTTAACACATTGAAGGATTATTTTCACGTGAAGATATGTTTATAGGACACGTACATTGTGACAACTCCATCAATTGTCCGAGATAATTACTGGAGAGGATCCAACCCCTAAGTAAAGTGTTAAGTCGAAACTCAAGGAAAGGAAGAAAAATACGGGAAAAAATATAAGAAAATGTTTACTATATTGTGTTATTTTATCTTTTTAAGTCTTCTCGAATTAAAAATACAAATAAAACATGTATTTTTATAATTGGATCCGGCTTATCCAGTTAATCCATCGGGGGTGCTGTGCAGCCCCACGACGCGGCTGCATCGGCATCTTGACGATGATCGAAGACGTTCACTACGTAGAAGTCGTAGACTCTCCTTGATACTCCAACTTTTCAGACCCAAGGGCTCTGTAGTTGTAGTGATCCCCTCGGTCGTCCGATCAGCGACCAAAGATCCGGTTCATCTTAGATGTTAAAAAAGAGTTTTTAACTTTAATTTAACTTTAATTTTAATTTATCCGGACCGTCGGCTGCTGATTAGACGGCACGAGTGAGTTCGCTCACTAGACGCTCCCTACTTATCCTAATTTTTTCTCCTCTTGCCATTTTTCTCATCCAAACAAAGCCAAAATATTGTACATAATCCAAATCCCAAAGCCTCTTTTTCCCAAACCTTCGGTCATCACCCTGTCTAAAGCGCAACCCCACATGTTCTCTCTCTCTCTCTCTCTCTCTCTCTCTCTCTCTCTCTCTCTCTCTCTCTGTCTCCGTCATCGATTTCTCTTTTTGTTGGAGCCCTGCACATCATCTTTTACCAACAGGGTCACTCCACTTCAATAATGGCGTAAAAACCCCCCTCACAAGAAAAACGCCTCTCACCCACCCACAAACCCCCAACCTCCCCATAACTGTCTTTCATGTTCTCTATTAGAGAGAGAGATTGAAAAATGGGGGAAGGAGATCACTTGGGCTGGGCCCCATCTGGGTCCCCCTTATTCACAGACAGAGATGATGGCCATTGGAGGCATTTCGATAACTCAGTCAATGCGATTTCATTTGGGTTTGTTGCCACTGCCGTTTTAATCTCAATGTTTCTATTCATGGCTATTTTTGAGAAATTTCTCAGACCCACCTCGCCGGATCCGTCGCCGGCGACGTCCGGACGGCGGCGCAGTAGGGATGTTGTGTCCCAAGTGAGCTTCCATGGGAAGCTTCGTGTTTCATCGCCTAACGTGAGTATTTCTTTTAGCATAATTACAAGTACATTATACATATTATGGTTGTGTGCAGAACTTTCTTTACTCTTTAATTTAGCAAAATATGTTTTTTTGAGCGTAGTTTATTGTTTTTAAGGGATATTAACTGCAGAGTCGCTTAATTTGAGGGTTTGAGTGGTTGTGATTGTATTGATATCTGATAAGTATTGAAGAGGAGCTACTTGAATTGGTAAAATGATGAACTTCATTGAAGAATTTTGGATTAGAGAAAATAAGATATGGGTTAAAAAGAAAAGAAAAGAACACACTAGTTTCACTAAAATTACTTTCGGTATTTTTTATATTTTCGGTATTCTCGCACACGCATTCTAACTAGCAAAAATACAAAAAATACCATAGTGGAAACTCACCTGTAGTTTTTTCTGTATTCGAGTAATTTTTTTCCAACCAATAGAAATATAGGTAGATCAAATTTTTGGAAAGAAAGATATGTTTGGATGAATATAGTACATATGCAATTTCAGAAATAGATTATCTAGTGGTGGTTATGGAATTGCCGTAGTTATGTGTTAGTTTTTGATACACAAGTTTATTGTTAGTGACTCTTTTTGCTTCTAGTCTTTTTTTCCCCTTCACATTTTGGTTCTTCTTAACTAGAGTAATCTAATACTCCATAAAATACGGCGAAATGCGAAAAAGAAACTTTTTGTAAAACAGAGAAACCCCAAAAGTTGGATATCTCTTGTTTTCTGCTAGTGTTTTTTCCTTGAATTGTTTTAAGAAATTTGATTTTTTTCTTTCACTTTCTTCCGTTTATCTCCTCTAGACATTCCCAAAAAGTACAAATTTATATGGAATTAAAAGAAAAAGTTTGCTAGAAACTGAAAAGATTTCGAAAAATATGGCTTTTAGGTGTCCTAACATCATACATAAAACTATGCACTTCTTCATTTGTTTTTACCAATAAAAATTTGTGAATTCCAGATTAGTACATGTGAAATGGATATGAGAGAAATTAGGATTCCACATTCCAAATTAGAAATGTGTGAAAAGTACCTAATGTCCTTGGTAGTTTTGGGAGATGATAGTCAATTTGACTCAAAAGGGGAAGTTTCTTTTGCTCCTTTTCTCATTCTGTGGTGGTTTGTCTCTTTGGATGATTACTTTGACTTCACTTTATCGAAGGAGTATATATAAAAAAAGGAAGATATAAAATCAGCGTTGTTAAAGTTTAATAAGTGTATTATAATGTGTGAAAAGTGTATAAAAGTGTGTACACATGTTTTAAAAAGTTTAAAAATTACACCGATATATATATATTTTTATCTTCTTCTTGGCTTATTGTCAGTCCAGTGGGCTGACAATAGTACCCATAAAAAAAGAGAGATAATTTAATTTACCCTTTTGATATTTGCAAGTCGTGATGATTGTGCATTCTGACAAAAGTTTTTGTTTCCTCTCTGTATTCTGGGTATGCATAGTCACATTTCTTTTTGGTTTGATTATTTCCCCAAAGTTTTCTTCTCCTGTCTGTTTACACCATTGTCACTTTCTTTCTTTTCCCCCCTCATCATGTTCTTTCTTTCACAAATTGTCAAATTTGACTCAAATGGGTGTTTCTTTTGTTCCTTTTCCCCTTCTGTGTTTGTTTATCTGTTTCCATGATTACTTTGATTCCACTCTACCAAGGGAAAAAAAAAAGAGAGGATAGTTTGCTGGTTTTATTATGATTCTTGGTCTGAAAAATGTTTTTGTTCCTCTACACATGTATTTTAGCTAGCCTTATTCGGAATTCTTTTCCTTTGATTCTTGTCCCCCGAAAGCTTTCTTTAGAGTATATTTCTTAATTTTCTCCATTGCCTGTCCATTTTGGATTTGACATGAGATTGTGCATCCTACCTGGCCCGCTTTGTGTTCCAAAACCTATCCGAGCACGTGAGTCCCACTCACATTGAATGGCTCCAAGGTCCGTGTCCGGACATCTGTGTCTGAAGCATTAACCATTGTTAGTTGTACTTAGCAAATTTGACAAATGTATTTAAGTTTGTCTGATCCGGATACTTCAACTACTGGTTGATATTATTTTCATTTTATTTTATGATCTTTCGAAAGCAAAATTTTGAAAGTACACACTGGGTTTGTAACCAATCCAAGCATTAAGTCCCAATCCCTTGGGATCGGCTACATGCGCCCGTTTTACGTTTTGTACAAAAAAGTTTCTAACCATGAGAATGTGTTTCTGGTATTCCCTACTACACGGGTTCTTTTTGGAAAACAAAAAATCAAAGCGACTCTTCACAAAGTTCAATGACTTATTTTTGAAAAATGAAAACATAAAACAGAAATGATACAAGGAGGAATTTGTGTCATTGAAAGTATACATTGATTCAACGAAGTTGCAGGAATGAGTTCTAATGCACTAGTTTAGAAGCTGAACTGCATTATTCACACTAACTTTGTCTTTGGTAACAAAATTTTGAGCTGATAAACAAAGAACACCATATAAAATGCTCATAGGCTTTCATTACCATATACCCATGTGAATGTTCCCTCAAATAAGGAGACACTATGAAACTGCATTATCAATTAAGAAATTTGAATAATGGCCTGTCCTACAAGTTGCTTGCTGCCTGATTGGTCCCTCTTAGAGACTCTAGGGACTATCTGGTTATATATAACCTCTGCATATCTGGTGTTTAGCCCCACCACTATACTTTTGTATCCACTTGGCCCATCACTTCCATGTACCAATATTTATGATGTCAACATTTCTTTGTGGGCAAGTCCTAGATCATATGTATGCATATTATATTGGAAAATGCTAAACTTTAGCCCTTAGGGCAGTGAATATAAGTGTAAAAGGTGTATCAATATCCGTGGAAGTGTATATTAATATACGTGAGATGACTATTGGTATCTAAACTTGTTTGGCATTATATACATATTGACCACTGCCTAGTGGACGGTGGTTAGCAAGACCCATATATAGTATATATACGTTGTGAATTATAAATGTCTACATGTGGATATTTATGGGTGTATGTATATCCAACTGGTTTTCTTCACATGAAGCTATTGAATTATATTGACCTCTGTGTGCTGTCTTTTTGCTTGTGGTATAGCTGGACTATGAGCTATATAATATTGCTCCACATTGTTTTATAGCTTACTGTAAAGAATATATATGATCCCACTAATGGTTTATTATGTGCTCACTTTTCAGAGGTGGTGGTGTAAAAGCACCGGAATTCTTCTTTACTGTGTAGGGTTTTTTTTTATGAGCCTTACACTTTAAAGTGGATCAGCTTGTAGGAATAGCTGCTGTCCCAAAAACTCGAGTTGTTTGAAACTTTGCCCAATAATGTACATCCAACTATTTAACACTTCCATCACGTGCTACTGGAGAATTAACACTCCCATCACATGCAATCCACTAGAAGAGTTTACCATATGAGATCACAAATTAATATGAACAAACGGAGTGCACAAATAGGACAACAGACTTTTTTGTAAATTCAGAACAGAGAATTTCCTCCATGCGTTGGAGTGTCCTTTCGAAATAGGGGCTTACCCTTTAAGTTTTGAGGAACCTGCAGGAGTCTCCTTAAATAAGAATTTTTTTTGCAAACGAGTTCTATTACTCAGTCCCACGGACTTGAACCTAGGGGTCTCCAGGGAACCAATGTTAAGTAGGAGTAATTGTTAAAATCTCTATGACAGTTCACTTGTTTAACCTAACTTTCACTGCACAAGAGGCGCCAGCTCATCACCTAGTGTTGAAGAACTATCGTTCATGTGAAAAAGACCTCTTTGTATAGGATGGAATACCGATAAGGTGCAATGGTGACCCTTTCTATTAAATGGTTATGGGATAGTCTGTGGATTCCTAAACTAACCAGCTTAAGCAGACTTTACTGTAGACTTCGGCTGATATATAGGCAAATGGATGTCTTGTGCTGGACTGGGCATCGGCAGGGGGTGGGGGAGGGGGAGGGGGTTGTTTCTTAATCTCGTCCACCGATATGATATAGAATACCTACATTGCCTGGGCGATATCAATATATGGCGACAAGTTCTCGACCCCTCATTACCAATATCCTAGAAACTATAACTGACATCAAACGAGGCCTAAGAACCATCCTTTCAAGATATGGGACACCGAACGTTGTGTACTGCTCTTTATACTCTTTGAAAT
This sequence comes from Gaultheria prostrata, assembly GCA_036023075.1. NCBI lineage: Eukaryota > Viridiplantae > Streptophyta > Magnoliopsida > Ericales > Ericaceae > Gaultheria > Gaultheria prostrata. The sequence goes on along the minus strand of JAXBDA010002830.1, from coordinate 17,106 downwards.
GGGACAGTTGCAATATTACTTCTGCAGTTGGTCAACATCATGATTCGTGTAAGATCTTCAAACACATACGAGCTTTAGATTGCAAACCTCATGTCAGAACACCAGAAAGGCAGAACACATCTCTCACTTTTTGCATGCTATGCGTTAGTCTCATTCAAGAAATCTTCAGTGTGAAGATTTGGACAAACCAAAATGCTATACAGCTTTTCTCAGCAAAGCCATGTGCATACCTTGATAAATTGGTAGAGAATTCGCCTTGATTTAAGCAATCTGCTTCTGTGTTTCATTTGTCCTCATTCCATATCTTTGTCTATCTTAGTATCCCTCTTTTTTTGGTTGATATTTATATTCTAATCCACCACCATTTATCTACATTATAAACATCTCAAAAGTCAAGTAATTTTTGTCAGTTGGTCAGACTTGAGATTGATATCCACTCAAATTTCAGAAAGAAAAATTTGGTTAGGTTAATGTATTTTAGCTTTAATATTTTGGCTGCTAGTTCTGTCTACGTACTCGTTTGGATTAGTTACATGAGAAGAATGGGATGTAAACTAATATTGTGTATCATGCATCATAATTTGTTCTGTAGTTCATTATTCAACGACTTGAAGATTTCGCAACCAACTGCAAGCTAGCCTTTGTTGGCCACGCTTAGACACTCGCTGCTAGAAAGTCAAATTTTGCCGAAGGCAATAATTAATTAGCAATGATCATCTATATGAGTCTTTTGTTTATCAACCCTATCGGCGTTTGGTTTGACGTGTTAAAATTTCCATGTCTCAGACCCAACATTATCACACTTGTTTCAATCAAAGATCTTTAATTGATCTAATTTTTGGTGTGACCTCAGGCGCCTGTAAATGCTAGAGAAGTTTCTGTGTTGATGCCGGGAGAAAACATACCCACGTTCATTGCCAATCCAGCTCCCGCGCCTTGTCCCCCAGAGCGGATCTCATGGCCGACCCATCAACCCAAGTCATTTCTCAATATCTCCCGTGACTCCAAATCAAACTCAAGCTCGAGCTCAGTTTGAAAGAGTTCACTTTTGGATAGTACGTCGATCACTAGTTCACCAGTTAAATATTGAAGATTTCTAGTGAGAACACAGAATCTAACGTATCGGTTTTCACACGTAGGTTCTTGAAGCTCATGTATATATAGTAATTTGTAATTGTCATGATGGATACATTGGTTATTCAGAGTTCGTACTTTAGCTTTTAGAAATTTTAGGATGTAGCTTGTAATCTCCTTGTAAAGTTTAGTGGGCTAAACTTTTGGAGTATTGTAAGTGGTGGCTAGCACATGCGGTAGAGCTCTTGGATGCCCCGCATTACATCCTGGGATCGAGTCTCATTCTCCCTCCCCATGTAATAGATAAAAAAACTTTTGGAGTACTTGTGTTACCATGTGCGGTGAATGGATGTGGTCAGTTCACCTCTACACCCTATCCTCCGTAGCTCGGGAAACAACTTAGGCTCAGTTTTTCAAAAGATTAGATTAAATCTCCCTTCTAGCCTCATTTGATAAGTGATAAAATGAGACTGCACTGTATATGGCACAAGGATAAAAGACATAATTACTATTTTACCCCTGCCCAAAAAAAGTAAAAAAAGAAGAAGTATAAAACGTGTCTGATGTGTGGTACGGTTTGGCATGTTGGCAATAGTGTTCTCCTTGGAGAGGAGAATTCATTTGAAATGTTCATTTTTACTATATATGGTGGGGTCCCTTAAAGAAAGGACAAAATGGTAAATGATGGATTGGGTGGTGATTTAATCACACTTGGATTTTATCTAATGGAAAATAGAGTGATTATATCAAGTGCTTGATTTTATGAGATTTCCCATAAAATCTAACGGAAAACTCGGCCTTAGAAAAAATGAGTACTACAATATTACTAGAAGTGCGTGCACGTGTGAGGGATAATCTTCCCTTGTATATGAGAATTTTTTTTGTGTGCCAATAGGATAACACCCCCCCCTCACAAAAAAAAAAAAGGTACCGCACACGTGGTGCCTAAGCGTGCATCTCGGCCATCCAAAAGTGTTTTAGACAGCCAGATTTCTTCTTCCCTCTCTCATCTCTCTCTCCTCTCTCTTTTTAAAATCCAAACTGTCTGAAATACTTTTGGACGATCTAGATGCGCGACGGTTACCGTCACTTGGTACCCATTCGGCACCTGAGTTTTTCTCCTTATGTACAAGCACTCTTGTATTGGTCTCCAAAATCGGGATCTCCGTTCTCTATGGGAAGATCCTCACGAGCGCTTTAGTTATATTACGCCCCTAGATCTTCTTCAGTTACAAATCTATATCCATGAATATTACTTTGAGATACAACTTGCACAACGGTGTCCGCAGTTGTTCAACGTATGTGGTCCAAAGCCGAACAATGTTCAATTAAAAAAAAAAAAAGCCGAACAATGCTACACACACAATCACTTCTACACAACACTCTCACATAGTGGTAAGATCCACATATGGGGTTTACGTGTGGGATGCACCCCTATGCGAGAGTGTCGTGTGAGTATCTTTTTTTGATGTGGCCCCGCCGTTGTTGTTCAATGTATGTGGCCCCATCCGTATTTTTGTTGTTTCTTGATCATTTGGGTTAGTCCGAAGGGCTCATCTCTTGCCCCTCCAAGCCCGATAGCTCACCTTCGTCGATTATGTAGCCCGGCCCAATCATCTCACTTTTCCCTGTCCATGCCTGCCCCCGAATGCCAGGCCTTTCCAGGGCTGACCAACCAGACCCAATCTGGATTGAACGGCCCACACTCTACGCATCATCGAGCCAATTGGTCCAAAGAATTAAGATTGCAAGAGAGAAATATCGGGCAAAAGCTCCAAGGAAGTCCGGTTAGTTGATAAGTTCGATTCCGACACAATTGATTAGGGTTCAAATCTTGAGGTCAGACTATAAGAGAGTAAATTTTTGAGAATCTCTAGTCCCGTCGTGGAATTAAGGAGAAATAAGTCAAGGTATACGAAAGCTGACCTGGATGACTTGACCATCTACCCAAAAAGATAAAGTAAAAAGAATGTGTTGTCCCTCATTTTTGTTTGGACAACAGAAGGCAAAATAGAGAAGTTCATAATGTGATAAGAGAGGACAAAGGAACGAAACCAACAACTACAATCACATTTTAAGTAAGTTTCATGTGAGGTGTTATCATTGCATTGATAGAATATGCTCGATCAATTACATAATAGATGGGAAATATTCTACCAATACAACAGTGAAACATCACGTGGTATCCAAAATGTGGTACCGAAACATGGTCAATAAAATGTTCTATAGGTGGTCATATTCGTATGTTTGAAAGCATCTCCAGACTCCAACCCAATTGTTTCAGTCCTTCATTTTGAAGAACCGAAATGGTATATTTAACTCAAAAAGGGATTTTTAAGAACACAACTATTCACATGAACTCCAATCATTATGCTTCATCATTTCTTCAAAATTTCATCAATCTCTCCAAACTTCACCTTTAATCTTTCTAATTATACTAATTTGTGACAAAAAAAATTATAAATATAAAATATTATAGCATTTTAAGTTGGAAAATGAAATGCACAACGTTTTCCATTTGGAGGGATAGTTCTTCATATTTGTTGAATAAAAAATGGTTCTTCAATTTGATGAAGAACAAAAAGTAAAGAATGGTTGGAATAATGAGATTCTTCGAAATGAAGATTTGAAGAACAAAAATGAAGAAATGAAGTGTGTTTGGAATTGCTCTAAATGCAGCAATTGGCGAAATAATTATCTATCCTTCAGAACAACCAGTTTATAAAACATAGACTATCAAACACCTTTATTCACCATTTAAGGTAGGTGAACATTTTTCCAAACTGAGCTCCACTTCAATGATTGAAGTCGTTCATTTTTGTAAGGCTTTATTTTGTACTACTAGCAATTTCTATAAAAAAAAAATAAAAAAAAAATCAACTTAATTTTGTATCGGTGAGTGCTAAATTCAGATTTTAGCTCTTGGTCTAAATTTCTGAACCAAAATTAAGCACAATTAGTCAATGGAACGAAATGATGATAAAACTGATTTTTGTGGCGGCATTGTTAAGAAAATTATTCATTTTGTAGGTCTTAACAAAATGAATAGTTTAAGTCTTTTATTTTACACTTAAAATTACTTTGATCCGACATTAAAAGCAATCTTAAAATTTATATTTTTCTTGAGGAAAATTGGGTCGTTAAAATGCTTCGTGTTATTCAATTGATTTCCATTACAAGTATATAAAGAGGGAGAGGGGGGACGAAGAAAATTGTGTGCATGGTCCTCTGTGGGATTACAACTATGCCCTTCCCTTTAAAACACTTCCATGTCTTGCTCTCATAGCCATTCTCTTTGTTGAGCAAACCCCACCCCCTTGGCTCATAGTTCCCGAAGCTCTCTCTACACTGACAATTAGGGATGACAATTTCATCCAAAATCCATGGATACCCGAACCAAACCAATTCTATTGGGGCAGTTTTTTTTTTCCTACCCATGGGGCGGGTTTGGTTTTCGAAACATGATACTCAGCGGGTTTGGATATGGGTTTGGTCTTAGCAAGTATTCGGTCAAACCCTAAACCCAAACCGAATCCAAATCGATCCATATTATATTTTCATATACATTTAATTTTAATTTTTCAATTCATAATTTTTAGTGACTTTTCATTTCATCTCCCTCCTTATTCTCTATAGGAACTTGAAATCATTAATTGGTTGTTACTAGTTTGTTATACCCACCACGACATTATTTAATATATAATCTTTTTCCTTTATATGTTCATTAATGGAATGAATATTAATGCGGGTTTGGTGCGGTTCGGATAAAATCCAAATCCATATGGTTTGGAAGGTGCACTAAAAATCTTACCTGTCGGATATCAATTTGGATTTGGGTACAGACAGTGGCGACTCCAGGAGTTCAAATACTTTTATCAACCATAAATCAACGAAAAACGTCACAGTAATGACAACTAAAAATCTTGTTCCAACAAAAATCACATTTAAAGCTCAACCTAGCAAGACTAGATCAACATCTCCTTATCAAAATAATAAAACGAGTGATAAGGATTCAAACAAACTACGTAAAAAGTCCACTTTTATGAACTTTTAAGAGTTATCCAGTTAGGGGGTTCATTTATAATTTTTTTTAAAAATTAATATAATTAGTAGTAATTTTTTTTCCCCGTGGGGTCGGCAGACCCCCCAATCCATTGGGTGGAGTCGCCCTGGGTATAGATAGATACTTTGGGTTTGGGTTTGGGTATGGTAATTGCAAAATCCGTACCAAACCGATCCATTGCCATACCTACTGACAATATTGCCGACCAAAACGAAGCAGTGAGTTTTGCGACGACGCCAGTTTTCTGTGTGAATCAATGAAGTTGGTGATAAGGCTTGGGGTGTAATGTGTCATTTGACAACATATAGGGACTTCAAGTGTAATTTTGTATCTTGTATCTTGAAATTCAGTTTCATTACGCATAAGAAGGAAATGGAGGAGTAGAGAGGGGGGTCTTGGTTTTCTGGTCTTTCTCTCTCACATTTCTGTTTCTCTCTCCTCACCTTTTCTTCTTCAATTCTTCTCACAATTCTTGTAACCTATTGATTTCAACAATAAAGGTTTACGTTCCAATTACAATTTTTGATTGCATTTACTGAGAAAGATCTATCAGTGGTATCAGAGCTTTCGACCCTTGGCGTGGGAAAAATCATGGCGAAAAACACCAGATCGCAAGAAACGAAACGCATGGATGATTTCATTCGTAAAAATGCAGAAAATACTGAACGACATGCTGAAGCCTTGGAAAGGATGAAGAATTCAATCGATGGACTTACGCAGTTGATTACAACACTAAATTCCAAGTATGAGGGTTTGTCTGAAAAGTTGCATCGTCTTGTTCCTCACCAACGCATCAACAACAACCACTTCTGGTAAACCCCCATCTTAATTTCAGAACTTTTCAACCAAAATTGGATTTCCCCAAAGTTTTTGGAGAAGACCCAGAATCTTGGATTTATAAATGCGAAAAGTTCTTTGAATTGAACGTTGTTGACAAAACCCAGAAGTTACGTTTAGCATCTCTACACCTAGAGGATAAAGCCATGAATTGGTACAGGTGGTACGATAAATCACATACCCTACGAACATGGCAATAATTTTCTAGGGTTTTGTTATTACGTTTTGGAAGTAATGCTTATGAGGATGCAGTTGGTCAGTTAACCAAATTAAGACAGTGGAGTTCAGTAAAGATTCACCAAGAAAAATTTGAGGAATTAGCCAACAAAACCACTGGCTTGTCTGAGGAATTTTTTATAAGTTGCTTTGTTAGTGGCTTGAATGATGAGGTTTCAGCAGCGGTTAAGATGTTTCAACCACGAACCATTGCTCAAGCCATGGGGTTGGCGTGATTGCAGGAAGAAACAATGGAAGCCTTGGCTAAGAAAAACAAGGCAGTGACAAAATTCAACCTAGCCCAACGCCCTCAAGGGTATATGAAACAAGATCGTATGAAAAAGGTACTAAGATTCCTGAACAAGGGCCTACTGTCAAGAAGCTAACCCAGAAAGAAGTGGATGACAAAAGATCTAAGGGGTTGTGTTTTGGTTGTGATGAGAGATATTATAGGGGACATGTGTGCAAAAAGAAACAACTCTTCATGTTAGAAGCTAAGGAAGAGGATGAGATCTTTGAGGAAACACAACAAGAATTGATCACAGAGCCAGTGCAGGAGGAATTCCAAATTTTAGTACATGCTCTGACAGCAATCCAATCTTACAGAACAATGAGGATTAAAGGGTTTCTAACGAAAAGGGTGGTAGAAATTCTGATCGGCTCTGGGAGTACTCATAATTTTTTGGATTGAACTTTTGCTAAGAAGATTGGTACTGTCACCCAAGGAACCAGTCTTTTGTCAGTAATAGTAGCTGATGGTACCAAGCTCATTAGTACAACAGTGGTCAAGGATTTCAAATGGGTTATGCAAGGCACAGTTTTCAGCACTGAAATGAGGCTTCTTCCTTTAGGATGGTGTGACATGGTGCTAGGTGTGCAATGGTTATCTATTTTGGGTCCAGTGTTATGGGATTTTCAGAATCTCCAAATGGAATTTACTGCATTTGGAAAACAACATGTGTTCAAGGGTGGGAATACTACAAAAGTGCAGCTAGTGGATGCCAAACAAATGGAGCATTTGATGAGGAAAAATTCTCCAGGTATGGTGGCCCAAATATGTAGTCTTCAAGCTATATCTACACCATAGGTACACCCTGAACTCACACAAATTCTGCAATCTTTTGATGATGTCTTTACCCCCTACTGAATTAACCCATATCAAATCACATCATCACCGAATTCCCTTAAAACCTGGTACCCAACCACCAAGTATTAGACCTTATAGATACCCATATATACAAAAAAATGAGATAGAAAAAATCGTCAAAGAAATGTTGGACAGTGGGGTTATCAGGCCTAGTGTATCTCCATTTTCCTCACCTGTCTTGTTGGTTAAAAAAAAGGACAGTTCATGGAGGATGTGCATTGATTACAGAGCTTTGAACAAAGATACAATCAAGGATAAGTATCCCATTCCCATCATTGATGAATTGTTGGATGAGCTGCATGGGGCTCAGTATTTTTCTAAGTTGGATTTGAGGTAAGGATATCACCAAATAAGGATGAGACCTATAGATGTGGAAAAGATAGCATTTAGGACACATGAGGGGCATTATGAATTTTTAGTTATGCCCTTTGGCTTAACAAATGCACCCTCTACTTTCCAAAGTTTAATGAATGATGTGTTTAGGCCTTTTCTAAAGGAAATTTGTATCACTATCAAGAGCTATTTCGCCCAAGGTTCTGAATCCCGTACCAGAGAGGGTACCGATTTTCTTACTGGTACGGTACGATACCGGTACCGGACCGATACCGGTACAATTTCGGATTTAGCACTATTATCATTATATATAACAATAAATCACAAATTTTTCCTAGACCATCCAATTAATCAGTATAGAAACTTCCATTTAGACAAGAACTATGATTCATAAGATTCAAGGGCTATGATTTGTTTTGCCATACAACTGTAAAAAGACTCCCAAGTCAGTGATCCTCCTTTTCCCCACTAAATTTTGGGCCACTATCTCTCTCTCTCTATAACTTTACTCTTTTGTCTCTTCCTTCATCTATTTTCATCTCCTGCAAAAACAAGACGTACGAAATCCCAAATCTGGTTGGTCTCGATCACCCTTATTTCAATCACGAACAACGTATATAACTTGTGTATACCGGAAAAAGAAGATGAAGTGAAGAAGAAAAAGAAACAACGACGGGTTGCTGGTCAATCTTCTTTCCGATGGGTAGTATTTCAGTTGGTTGTGTCACCGGAGACATCGAAGGCGCTGTCGGCGGTGATTTTGGAGATGGGTCTGGCATGGGAGAGGTCGAGGACGTTGAGACGGCGGCTGTACCAGTAAGTGCAATTTATCGGACGGAATCGACGGTACAGACTTCTCGGCCGGAATTTGACGGTACCGGCCGGTACTGACGGTATAAGCCGGAACGGAATTGGACCTCTAGCTTACCGGATTCTCTCTAAAACGGTACATACCGACAGGTACCGGCCGGTACGGAACGGGATTCATAACCTTGATTTCGCCCCTTCCAGAGCTCCATATATTTGATCACATGTATGCCACAGACTTGGCTACAAAACGGGACAGCAAACATATAATTCAAGAGACAAAATAAGTACCGATGATGAGTCATAAAGTTGGTTTTGGGAAAAAACCTTGGTTCAATATTTTTATTTTATCATGTTTTGGACACTCACCAGTTATCTTGTTGTGGAACCTCAGCAAAGTGAATTGCATACTTGTCAGAACTACGGTTGACCTTTAGGTCACAAGCGCCGAATAGTGCGAACTTATACCGCTACAAGTCATATGACAAACATATATATGTAATTTGTAACGAAAGTTGTTATTGGGAACTTAAATTAAACCTGATAACATTAAATGAAGGAAATTTTGGGGGGTGGTCTTACAATTGTCTTCATTGTTTTCTCCCGATCATGTAAGTCATTTGGCTTTAGTGAGTCCAACACATCAAGTCGCACATTGACAAAGGAGAGGGCTATACAAAACCAATGACCTGGTTCTGTTCCTAGAAGCAGTGGTAGTATAAGTTGCAACATAAGGACATTGGGCGATGATGCGTAAGTTGGTATAAAACCAAACCAAGTCAATGTACCAATGTAAGTGACAATTAACATACCTGGTCGCATTTGATCACGTCGTACCCAATTTTCTTACTATCAACCCGATCCCTCAATACATCAGGAAACCTGCGACCTTTACGGGCTTCAAGTAGATTTCTCTACAAAAGAAGGGAAAATTTTACAAAGTTACGTGTAGTACGAGAGGAATAAACTAAAAAATGTAATGCACCTACTGGTGTACAGATTGTACAACAAAATGCGATGGAAATATGTGACGCCTCCGATGTGAATTTCCTTTCTCTATGTCCTTCATTTCCTTCACCATTAGCCAATCCTTCACTGAATCTAGAACCTACATTGATAATGGAATGATTCATTAAGTGATAGACCCTTCAATAATTTTGGTTTCGTAAAATAGAAATATAACATAATTAGATATATAACAGAATGATGACAAGGCGGTGAGTAATTACCGTGTTTGACACAAGGCCTTTTGGGCGGAATGATTCATAAACATTACTGAAAGTCAAAGGTCATTTCATCGTCTTCAATTGGATACATACCTCGCTACAACAAATGTAGAAAATAGGTTGTGAGCAACAGATGTTAGAGAAGATACAAGTTATTAATAACTTTTTAATGTCAAAATGAAGCATGAAATGAATCCTTACTCTTTCATGTGTTTGGCCGGTCTGCAGACATGATAATCCAATATCTTCTTCTTCTCCTTTGTCATCTTCTATAGTTCAAAAGGTGGTTGTGCAACATACGGACGTTGAGTAGATATACTCTGTTTTATACGACGATTCCCTTGTCTCTGAGTAGGATGACTAGATGCTGTCTCTGTGTCCTCAGTGGTTGTTCTATTGGCAAGTACATTCTTTGAAGAATGTTCAAGAAGTTGACAAATGGGTATTTCCCATTCGTTGCCTCCATGGGCCACATATGCTCTCTCTTGTTCTTCTTGTTCACTTTCTTCATCTTCTTTGTCTTTCTGTCCCTCTTGTTGTTGTTGTCTCTCTCTCTCTCTCTCTTGTTCTTTTTTGTCTTGTTCTTGGTGTAGTTCTTTCTCATCTTCTTCTCCTTCTGATGATGATGATGATGATATATAAGGTTCTTCTTCTTCTTCTTCTTCTTCATTGTCGTCATCATCTTCTTCCTTGTCCTCATCATTTTGTTCTTCGTCCCCATCTTGCTCTTGTTCTCCATCTTTTTCTTGTTGTTATCCCTCTTGTTTTTCTTCTCCGTCTTCTTCTCCCTTTTTTTTTGTTTCCCGGGCCACAGTGTGCACATCATCCGATGCACGCAAGTTGTCCGCATTTTCTACAAACTGATATATCAACTTATGGTAGAGTTCAATAGAGGCCTACAAGAAAAAAAATTAAATGGTAAGTGGGTGATATGAATGGAGCATTTTTTGGATATGAAAGTACAACATAAATTAAAATCACCGGATTTTGCATGTTATGGGGCGGAAAGTCAGCCAATACAGCCTCCTTGGCTGGGATGTCCTCCGGCTCCATTCTTATGCGCTTCGCTATCAACTCCTTCGTCCACAATGCAATGGGAAGCTGACCTTCTTCGCCATTCGGTTCACCACTCATAACTTTCATCGGGAAACGGTCATAGTATATTATCTGGAAAAATTAAATACCAACATGTTAGCACAACGAACATCGTAAAATAACTCAAGTGAGTATTTAGTTGAACAGATAATGTAGTTCAACATACCATTAAAAGGAACAAACATCCCCCAACACTTTGCCCATGTAAGGGACGATGCTTTTTCGATGCTCGATCCTTGAAACTACCAATTTGGTTTACCAACCAGTCCATGATGAAAGCCGGCCACTTGTATGTCTTGATTTTGGCCATCTTAGCACATGTGACGACAGGAAATAATGCATGCCCGATAGCATCCTTGGTTGTGGGGCACAAGAAAGACCCCAATGCAAAGAGCATGTACGCCCTTTGAAATTGATTGGCCAATGAATTTTCTTCTAGGATCACTTTTTTCAACCGGCAAAACTCAAACCCTTATAAGCAATCCTTAAAGGGGACGTCATCATTCTCCTTTGTAAACAACTTTGCAATGGCTACTCTGTGTTTCTCCTGACATCCTTTTGGTACGGGCTTGCTTCCATTGGGCATTGATAAGCCCCAAATATTGTATTTATTCGGGCTTATCTCGCTCGTCTTGATCACACACACGTGCATTTTGTGCTTTTATTCTATTGATTTTGCGCGAGTTGTGTTTTTTATGAGTTTCAGAAAATCTGAGCTAAAAGGCATGTCCAAAGCTCCAAATAATCCCCGGTGATATCCGGAAGTACCCGGAGGCACCCAAGCACAATGTGGCACACCGCCACCAAGTCCGTCAAGCCAAGAAATGAAGATATGGCTAGGGCTCGGGACGTCGGAAGGTCAAGAAGTCAAGGAGAAGCAATGAGAGCATTTTTCCATGCTTGAACCGGTTCAAGCAAAACGCTGAACCGGTTCTGTCAAAACAGAATGTTAAAAACTTCAGCTGAACCAGTTCAAGCAAAACCTTGAACCGGTTCAAACACCAGAATTCTGGGCAAAAAGGTTGCGATCAAGAGACGATTAAGGGCATTTGTGTAATATGTTTAACACATTTTTTGGGCCCTATAAATACCACTCTTTATCAGATTTTAGGGCATGATGGGGGGAGAGACTTTCTCTCTACCTCCCTTCTTCTTCCCCACTCATCTTCTCCAAATTCTCTCTAGTTTTTAGGGTAGTTTCTCTTTGATTCAAGGCTTTTGCCTTCACAAATGTTGTAAGTACTCCTCTTATCTTTATTAATCTCAAGTTTATTTTCATTTTCGTCATGTTTTCCTTAATCACGTTTTTCTCCTTGTTGGTTAATTTAAGCATGTTTGAGTAGTAGTTTAAGCTTGGTCATGGGGTGAAAATCACTCCATGACTTCGGTGTTTTGATGGCTTTTCATGTTTTGTGTTTATTGTTGGGTTTGTGAATGGATTAAACTCCTATTTTCGGTTTAAACTTAGAGTTGTTAACTTCTTTGATTAGGTGTAGACAAAGAACCTTGGCACACACAATGCTTTGAACCATGGCACTCTAGGTGTTCGATAAAATGCTTGACTGAGTTTATTTCCATTTCCAAACCCCATTCATGTGGTAAAAATTGGTTTTCATTGGGTGAGTTCAATTTTATGTATCAAAACTTAGAATTGTTAACCTTTTTGATCTTGTATAGGTAATGGCTTGACCACTTGCCACACATGATGCTTGGAGCTATGACATTCTAAGTGTTTGTAAAAATATCTCAACGAACTTACCCCATTGTTAAACCCAAATTGAGCTTCGTTGTTAAATCTTCCGAGTGAGAGCAAGTGACTTTGTTTCTCACTTGAGTTATAGTTGAGAGCCATTAAATATCCATAGTCATGGGTGGTATAAACACCTAGACCTCGCCCTCTTTAATTATCGTTACATCTTTATTTTCTAGTAATTTTCAAGTAGAGAGAACTCCAAATCAAACCAAAAAGTTGATCGTCCTAACGCCAAAACCCCTACCGTAAAGTAAACCTCTCACTAGCTCCGACCCTTCCCTGTGGATTCGACCTCGGACTTCCGAGTTATTATGCTACAACCGACCTAGCCCTACGCTTGGGGAGACGCTAATTATTACAACGTTAGGTCGCAAGCATTTTTCTAAACCCCTTTCGAAATCTTCCTTTGTTATGGGGCAAACTCTCCCATCCCGGAATTCAAGAGTGCGGGTCCTGGTGTTAAATCGCTCAACCAATTTAACACAGAACTCCCTATTTAGCCAATCACATTGGAGTTGAAGAAGATTAGCAAACAAATTTTTTTCCAGCAATGCATCCTTTCGCTCTTGACTTAATGTCTTGTTCAAATCAACAAGTTGCTTCAGAGTACAACGAGTCCGAACCGAAGCCGAATTCTGTAAGTGAAGAACAAAATAGAATGGTTATATATACACTCCTTGGTTGAAGTTTGATGCATCATATCTCCCATTTACAATTTTATTAGTTGTGTGAAATGAGGCAACAAAGGAATAACAAGTACCTGCACTTCTTTGCGCCTCTTCCTCTTCCGAGAGGGAGGAAGTGCTCGGCGGGGAGTCGCTTTTTGACTATATATTTCAGCATACATGGCTTTTCAATCATATAAGTCAGGCGGTTTATCTCCTTTCCACACATATGAAGCTTGTCTAAGCACCATGTACAACGAAATAATAGATGCGGTTAAAGGACTATAATAGAAGGAAAGATTGATGTAATAAGACGTATACATGTTAGTCTCATTCAATTTCCTAACCTTCTTGTGCCGGATGCTTCCAATGTATTCCGTTGGCCCATCTCCGAGACCGTTTTTTATGCCCTTAACAAAATCCTTACTGCTGAAAATTAAGGAATAGCAAGTGAGACGGGGGAAAAACAATTCACATTTTATCTACTAGACATATGTAACATAAAATATGTGAAAACTCACACAAAAAGCTGATATGGATAGAAGAGGGAATCATCATCCTCGTCTTCTAATGGGACATCATCCCATTGTTCTACTGCTACAACAGATTTCCATGCACCTGAGTTTGTTCGCACCATATTCCCTACAATCAATTCAAGAGGGAGATAATATATAGGATATGGGAAGTGAAGAAAACACATTGAATAAACAGAAAATAGATCAGACAACTGGATAATAACAAAAACTTGCTCTCCTTTAAAGTTCAGACATGTAAAAGGCGAGAAAGGAATTTGCTTGTCTGGTTCCATTTATCCACTTTAGCTATTGTCAATTTCATTTTATGTATCCACATAATTTCCAAGCCATGTTAGGCATTGGTGCCATAAGCACTTTCACTGCACAAGGCCACTCAAAAAATATCACCATAACCACATAGTAGATCTATTCAAGGGTCAGACCCACTTATTTCTTGACACCCTATAAATTCAAGCTAATTTCTTAGTTGTGGTGGCCCATGTGCACACTTCAAATATATGAAAAACGGCCTAAACCTGTGAAGTTTGTCCCATTGAAAAGGCATTCCCGTGTTTTCCCCCAATAAGACTGCTAATAAGCAACAAAAAGTAATTTTGTACAATGTCTATCCTTCCTCATTGCTTCCTGTTGATTTATTGTTTTTGCCACTTCTTTTCTCGTCTATGACACCACAATGCAAATTCAACTGCTACACAAATCGAACAGGACAACGACCAAGAAAACAAACCAAGAAGCTCAACTAACCTTGATGTTTGCACAAAGTTCCTCCACACAATTGTCTGGTACCTACAGAGAAATAGAGATTGGAAACTAAGCTCATTTTCACGTAGAGATAGAACAACTGAAACAAAGACTAGCAATAAATGCCCAAATAACTTTATCAAGTACGTCAAGGTTGAACAAATCAAGTCCACGAGCGAATGCATATATGTACTTGCACATACAAATAGGAACATATGCAGCAGAAAACATCACAAAGAGAAGTAGTTCAAAACAAAATATCAGTTTGTTTAACGTACAACAAAGGAGTTTGGACAAAATACTCCCTCCGTCCCAATTTGATAGTCCACTACGAAACTACGTGCAATTTTCAAACTAAAAAATAATGTATTTATCAAAATAATTTTTGAATTTTTTTCGCACCGTATTAAAGTTCTCAATGAGATCTATCAAACAAGATTCATAATGCATATTTTTTTAGATTCACATTAAAATATATAAACCGTTGAAAATGGCACGCAGTCCCAAAATGGACTATCATTTTGGGACGGAGGGAGTATAAACATAACAGACAGCATGCTCAACTTAATCCACCAATGGAAAATAGAAAAATAAAAAATCACCCTGAGACTTATGCTGAAGATAATATTACATCAAATGCTTACTTTGGTCTGATGAGCAGAAGGATTTTGATGAGCCAATTTTCCCGTAAACCTCATATAAGTGGCTGCAAAAAGAACGAGTTTTTAAAACTAATTGGTTTCCTCTGCTTCACCAACCAGTAACCATTGACAATGAGAACAATAAAAAATTGTGAAGACAAGGATGAAGAAACAATATAAAATTGGTCTATTGTCACAAACACGTTTTGAACATTTCCTTGAAGTATCATTTATCATTGTCACAAACAAACAAACTCCACTACTCCCAAAATGAATTTCTACAATAGGCTCAAGCTCACACTTTAAATGGGATATAACCAAGTATATTGTTTTTTGTACATCAGAAAATCAAACACCATAAACAATAGGAAGCCACATGGCCTCTCAAAAACAACAATTGGTCAGCCACTTTACTGCTCTTTCACGGAAGGTGATGATCTTGCAATTGTCAACCAAATTCCTAAGCAGATGATGAGTAGCCGGTTTTTCTTTGATTCATCACTTGTAGCGAATCTATCTCTACTTGTGTCAATCCTTGTCTTAGGATGTATCCGAGTCTATTTCTATATAGATCAAAGTAGTTGTGGAAACGTGTTTAGATTGGTCTCGTAAGGCTCTATTTGGAACATACTACTAATTCAATAGGCATAGTAATTCAACTAAGTAAATGAATTACCCATCCTTACTATTCGACCAACCCAACAACGAATCCGACAACAATGTTAAAGCCTAAACACAAAAAAGAGATCTACGTATGTAGGCATTAAATCCAAAGGTACCATGTTAAAATTAGCATTTAAGCATCCCATGCTTTTAGATAAAAATTCAAGTTGGTTTTCACTGAAGGAGGAAAATAACACAATACATTGCTCCTTCTCTAGTTCTAGATCAAGCATCAATGGAGCTTCCAGTTCAGATTAAGGTAGTGTCATTATACGTTAAAGTCTCAGTGTCGTGTCGGCAATTGATATCATGTCTCGTATCCTTGTTGGTTCCAGTTATGTCACCTAACTGCTTACCCATAGTTAACTAATGACTTATTTGAACATTCAATCACATTGTAAATATCTGAGGTAAAAAACTTATGCCTTGAGATCAAGCTTTCACCATTTCGCGGCGTGGAGCTCAGATGACTCTTTCGCCCACATCTTCAACAACAGAAGTGAGGATTTATTACCATATTTATGTAAAATGAAGACATAACAGTAAAAATGAGGATTTAATACCAAATTAATGTAAAATGAAGGCATAACAGTAAAATGGGGCATCCACTACCCAAAAAAGAGAAGACTGATGAAGATTGTCTCAATTCAGAAGAAGACAACCAGATGGATCAAGATCGTCTCAAGTTAGAACTAAAAGAAAAAGCAAGGTCTTATCTTGATTCCCCTCTTTTTCATTCTAGTTAATGACACGGCAAAGAGTAAAGAAGATTAGAAATACAATCAAACACTAGACACACCAGACATCCCCATCTCCAGACACACCAGACAATCCCCTCTCCCTTTTTTGTTAATCATATTTTCTCTCCATATCCACACACACCAGACATAATCACTAAAAAAAATCCCAAACTCAAAATCTTCTTCTGGAGATTTCATGGCATTTCCAATCACCTATCTTAGGAGAATAAACCATCTCAAGGACCACAAAAAACAATGAGATAAAATCCTTTCGTTACCAACCTATAACTTCTTATGTACTTGGACATCACTTCTGCCACAAAGGCTTAGGATTGAACACAGATTTCTTCTTTCATGGCCACAGTCAGTATCATTAGTTGTAATTATTGAAGTTTGAACTCTTTCAAATGTAGAAAAAAAGTGCATGGTACTTGTTATGAGAGAGAGAGAGAGAGAAGTGTATAGGGTGTTAATTAACCCTAACACATGAAACCTTTATTTATATTATGAGAAGGCTAGATACATTACTTAGCTAGCCGATGTGGGACAAATACTAATAATTACTAACA
>JAXBDA010002829.1:0-39220 GCA_036023075.1 Gaultheria prostrata | reverse complement strand
TCCACCCCTCGCGCAGAGAACCTCTTGTTCTTTTATAGCCACCAATCCGCAAGATCTCCCTTTATTCCCGTGTGGGCAAGGTCATGACCTGTTCGGTCGTGCCTATACCGCAGCCAAGCCTCAGGGGGCCCCTCAGGTCCTGCCTTCAAACAAGAGCAAGTATGATTACTTGGGCTAAACATGGACTGGTTCCTCGCGTTCTTGCTCATTTATATGGGCCGCGCCAGTCATGAAACCCATGGGCTTTTCTCCATGTATGGATGGCCTAGGGTTATGGAGAGGTGTTTTCTCCCCAGTCGGGCTCTGATAGCGCGTGATCGGGTGCTACCGCGGGGGATAGCCCTCGCTAGTGGTCCATGGCGGCTGATATCCGCGCGCAGGTACAACGTGTCACGCGGTGATGGATGACAATTGTCGTCTCAGTATTGGAGGGTCAACCTTAAACCGGATCATCAATTAGTAAAATGCTGACCTTCCCTACACTTTGCCTTTCAACATCTCGAAGCATGAGAGAGTTTTTGAATAAAAAGAGTTAGTGCGGAATAACTGACACAATATAAGACATTGTTAGTAATTGGGTCGGTTGGACTAGACCTAACCCACATGGGTCGTCCACATGGGTTATGTGATTGGATTGGTTAGAAGAATGAGATAAGACTCTTTATCTCTCTATCTGTCAGCAGAGTTTATTTCATTCCTAACAGATAGAGAAGACCTAAAATGGGCACAATGAGGTAGCTATTGACCGAATACAGAGGCTGTGTAGCCTTTGCTTGAGCCAGATGAAGACCTAAAATGGGCACAATGCATGCGACAAATTTGAGAGTCTCAACTTAGGCGTTTTTAGTGGTGACTATACTTATATCTGTACGACATTTTTTTTAGTGCCACAATATTTATGGATACTCAACCATAGCTTGTGAATCATACCGCATGTGCTATTGTCGACCATACTTAGAGGAGTGGTAGAGTGGATCCCTTTCCTATCCCTGTGTGAGCTCTAAAGGTCATTTATTATTACCTATGATGCACGGACACGGGTACGGACACGGACACGGGGACACGGGAATTCTAAAAAAATGGGGACACGGACACAGCTGGGGACACGCCACGTGGAAAATAATAATAATAAATAAATAAATATATATATATATATATATTATTTTGTTGTAGAATGTAAAAATAAGAGTATTTTTGTAAGATTTTTTAATTTTAGTAGGCAAATATGTTATAACTCAAAATAGTTGGGTTTGTAATGTGATTTTTTAAAAGGGTACAGCTGTTGGAGTATTTTAAAAAGGGGTACAGCTGTTATCACAGGAGCAGCACCTTTTGACCTTCTCCTTCGTTCCTCTTCTTCCTGTTCTGATCAAGCAGCAGCAGCGAGCCAGGAGCAGCACCTTTCGACCTTCTCCTTCCTCTTCTTCCTGTTCTGATCGAGCAGCAGCAGCGAGCCTCATCGTCAAATACGACGGTGAGTACTCCTTCTCTCTCTCTCTCTCAACTACGACGATGACGACGACGATGATCAGAGGTGACTGGTTATTCAACGACGACGATCAGAGGTGACTGGTGTGGCTCTCTCTCTCTCTCTCTCTCTCTCTCTCTCTCTCTCTCTCTCAAGGTGTCTCATCCGTGTCCCCAGCCGTGTCCCCTCCCAAAAAATGATGTCAGCCGTGTCCCAAGCCACGTGGCGTGTCCGGACACGTTTCCGGCCGTGTCCCCGTGTCCCATACGGCGATACGGCGTCCAGGAGCCGTGTCGGTGCTTCATAGATTATTACTACTTGACTTGAGAGTTGAGACTATATCATGAAGTAGAGACTTTGTGTTGCTACTCTAGCTTGACTACCTAAGATCACAAAATCTAAGTGTCCCATGGAGCATGACAGGGAAAGCAGCAAGGTTAAAATGAATTGACATGAGGACTTGAGGAAGACTTTTTGGAATCACTTTATTTATGTGGTTGGTTCTACTTTGTGATGGAACAAGTTATTATCTTTTTATATACTCTATAGTTATAATGAAAAATGATTTTGAAATTGTAAGCACACCAACGTAAAAGGGTTGAGCATAGCTTTGAGCTAGGACTTGAGGGATTGGAGACGCTCGGTCCAATGTGGCTAGATTTGTCTAGGGAAATGATGAGATTCTATGGATTGATGTGCCAAGTTAGTTTGATGGAAGCTTAATATGGTACTCCTATCTAACTAGTTTTTCTCGTCAGTCGCACGCCTCATTTCCCTATATGAGGAGAGAATTGATAAGATATGGATGAGAAAAATCACATTTGTCTAAGAGCCCAATGTGTACAAGTGGGAGATTTTGGTAAATGGATCGGTTGGACCAGACCCAACCACATGGGTCGTCCACATGGGTTATGTCATTGGGTTAGTTAGAAGAATGAGATACTCTCTATCTCTATATGTTAGGAGAGTTTACAGATAATATATCACATTTGTCTATTAAGAGACTTTGAACTCTTGGACTTTGTCTATAAATAAAGGCCTGTAGATATTGGAGATACACACAAGAAACAAGTAGAGTTCTCTCTCTCTCCTTCTCCCTGAATATATTCTCCTATCAAATATATTCTCACTTTAGGATTTCTGTCTACGAATCCTAGGATCGAACCCTAGGATTTGTGGTGTGGATATTAAGAGCAGACTCTAGTATTCTCTACGTGACGAGAATAGAAGACAATGTTCGAGTTCTTGTTCGTGTTCGTGGTTTGTGCTTGTAGAGCGTGTCTCGGTTCATCGATCTATGAAAGCTCGAAGAAATCCGTTGCGCTTCATTATGTAAGTCATATGGGATTTACATGCTTTCGATAGAGTAAACACAAATACAATAAGATAGAGACCACATGCATACCCATATCCTGGCAAATCGACTAGGTACCAACTATCATTGATCCGAAAATGGTTGATGCATTGGGTTTTCCCTGCAAGTAAAAAAGAAACAAATATAAATCTATCCGTAAAAAGTGAAAAAGAAACAAATAAACAAATGTATAAGAACACTGTTGTTACTTTAATGGGACATCCAGTGAAAAGATTCAGTCCTCCAAAAGTGGTGAAGGGGTACTTCTAGAAAGATAACAATCTAGTCATAAAGAAAGAGAAGTTAAATCTTACAATGTGACTTTGCACCTCATAATGTTTTAGACATGGATTCTCTAATTCTTCTCTCTTGGCCATTGGGAAATGGCTGTCGGAAGGTTAAAAATTTGAGCATTACAGACCAAGTTGGTGGCATAAAAAAATCTCCTACAAGCCCGACTTGGATATAGTAGTAAACAAGCTCAATTTTGGTTTCAGAGAACCCCAGAAATCATTGGCCAACACAATTCAAAACAGAAAATAATGCGGGAAGGAAACTAGTACTTAGACAGATTACTCTCAGTGTTTCAACTCAAACCATGTAATTGTGAAACTTCTCACGGGCAATGTGATATTACAAACGAATCCTTGATACCTCTGTAGTTTTTGCTACACATACAGAAACAAATACACACAGTGCTCCCACTTTCTTTTCTTTTCTTTTTTTGTCTGGACAAATTCCAAGCTGTGTTAAATTTAGCAAAACATGCTAGCCCTTTGTATGAAACCTTCCCCCATCCATCACCCTATGATCATCTCCTTTGCATCATTTCAAGTCTCTTAGCCATGGGAGAAAAAACATAAAAGGATGGCATAAATAAGGAGGCAAGACAGACAACAGGCTTTGCCTCGAAGATCTTTCCCCTAAGTATACATAATGAATTTTCCACCGGATCGATCCGCCTCTTCAAAATTTCTCCACTATCGAATCCTTAAAATTCTAGGTTCAGTCAGCTGCTAAAAGACTTCTACTTCATCCGTGGAAATAGAAGCAAATGCATGTGCCCTACTAGAAGAGAGCCTTGAACTAATAGAGGGCTGCCATACGTCACCGACTCACCGCTTATATGGCTTACAAAGATTCACCTTGAATCTACTAATGCAATTTTTTCAAAACAGTTAACCAACCAAAACAGTACAACTTGGCAGTGCCATAAAATGCGAGAACACCCAGTGACACAACCAAAACAGTACAAATTGGCAGTGCCATAAAACGCGTTGAAAACCCAGTGACACGTATCATTTCTCTTGCACATAGCATGCATTGTAAATATAGAAGTTTGAGTTTTCAAATATATTTCAAATTTTGGATTCTGAACTGTTAACTATAAATTTCTACATTGGGAGTTGCAAGGGGCTTCTAGAAATAGAAGATTTTGCAGCTGAGGATTTCATATAGATCTTTAAAGTCACAACCCATTTGGATGATCAAAACCAGCGGCCAAACAGCTAGCTAGAATGCGAACATACAAAATACAAAAATCCACAATACTAGATTAATGAATGAGTATCCCGAAACACAAGCATTTAAGGGTTGCTCCCTCCTAAGGTCCCAAGTTTACAGCCTACTAGATGCTATCAACTCCTTTGGGCCTCTGTACAGGAGTTCGACTCGTCCCTGCTCTAATTGGACTCCCCGCCGGACACCCTGAGTTATCAGGAAAAAAAAACACAAGCAATTCGGAGTGGAACCAAACTTCTTACCAGGCTTCTTTGAGGTTAGGGCCAACTTCTTGCGCCTGACAATAGAGTTGAGAAGCGAAGATTTCCCAACATTGGATCGCCCAACGAGTGCAAACTCTGGAATCCCATCAGAAGGACAATCTTCAGTCCTCACACTGCTCTTAACAAACTCCGCTTTAGCCACCTGAGCATTACTAGCGTACTTACTCAGCACAATATTGGAGCCCTTCAGTATTCTCGTGCTCAGCGGCGAGTTTGAGGACGGAGCGTCAGTATCCGGAGGCACAAAGAGTTTTTCGATGGGAACCTCGATGTGGGTTTCTTCTGAAACTGAAGGGTTTTGGAGGAGGGAGGTGGGTCCTGTGGGACGTGAAGGGAGGGTTGGGGTTGAAGAGAAGTGGGAGATTGGGTTGGTTTTGGGTGTGGAGAGGAGAGAGAAGGTTATGTGGGGTTTGGGTTTGGGGGAAAAGAAGAGGTAGAGGGAGAGAGAGAGTGGTGGGATGAAGATGGGGGAGTGGAGTTTTGGAAGGTGGGTGATGAACATCTCTCTCTCTCTCTCTCTCTTCTTCTTCTTCTTCTTCTTCTTCTTGTGGATAGCAACAGGGTTCTAGGCTCCAGCCTTTGCTGGCACAGATTTTTTAGGGGAAGTCCCAGCAAATCCTTTGGCAGCAGGATAGTGGACACTGGACAGGCAGGAACGGGGATAACATACTTCTTATTAATTTTTTGGTCCGTAAAATATTGAGTGCATCTCAATTTCATCCTCAATGTATCAATTGCTGACATAAGTCCCCAACGTTTCAATTTTGTACTCCCTCCGTCCCAAATTGTTGGTCCTCCTTTGGGATGTTCCAAAATATTTATCTCATTTCTAAAAATATTCATCAAAACAAGGTGACTTTCCAGTTTTACCCTTAAAAAATACTTTTTCCATCTCAATTTGTTTGGTCATTATCTTTTATTTTATAACGGTTCTTATGATTTTGAAAACTCTGTATAATAAAACTAATTGATATCTATCAAACAAGATCCATATTGCATATATTTTGAGTTTCATATAAAAAATTAGCCTCACAAATTGGCCACAGTAATTTTGACTGGATTTAGGGGCAAAACAGAAAAGACAATACAAAGTTTTCACACCCCTTAAAAACCCACTTTCCCAAAAGCGGTGAGCAAATTGGGATGGAGGGAGTACTAATCAAGTCCCCAAGAGTAACGCCGTGAGCCCAATCCGTTAAAATGAGGGGCATCTTAGTCATTTTTCCCATCTCAAATTTCTGTCCAACAAAATCAGAAAAAAAAAAATGAAAAATCTGTCTCTTTCTCCCCCAAAACCCAACCTCCTCCCCTCCGCCTCTTTCCACCGCTACAACCACTACCACTCGTACTCCACAAATTTCTGAAAATGATTATTGAGACCCTCTTTCTCTCTCCCCATCCCCTTTCCTTCGAAAAAACATTTGTTCACCATCACCAAAAGAGGGTGAACAAAAACCTCACCCTGATTAGTTGAAATGGTGTGGGGTCCACCGAAAACGGTGTGAATCCCACCACACTATGATGTCATGCTTACCAAAAAGTGTATTTGATTTGGTGGACCCTATACCATTTCAACCAATCAGGGTGAGGGTTTTGTTAACCCTCTTTTGGTGAGGGTGAACAAATTTTCACTCCTTTCCTTCTCCCTCTCTCACCTCTAGTAGTCCAAAAGCCATGGAAGCTAAAAAATCGATCGAAGAAAATGAGTCGATACCCAATCACGCACTCTGCAAAACAGTAACGCAGTATAAAGACATACACACATATTTATGTAAAACGTAGAGATATATATATATATATATATATATATATACACACACACCAAGCTTCCCATCCAAACCAATACAATTCGGACCCGTCCGGACCTCATTGTTCTGGACCAAATCTCAATGATCCGAACCGATATAGCATTTTTCACAAAAACTGCTCCGATCAACCCTTTCCGAGTGTTTTTTTTTCATGAATCCTCGCACTAGACCTTAAAAACACGTTTTAAACACATCTAACGGTTCGGATCGTTGAGATTTGGTCCGGAAAGTGACGAAAAAATGATGGTCCGGATTTTATTTCAGTCTAGACGTTCGGACTGGAAGTGAACTCTCTCTCTCTTTATATATATATATATATATATAAACATATGAGGAAATTCAGAGCAGAGAATAAAAGGGTCAGGAAATCCTCAGGGGCTTTACAAAACGGACCCAACAACAGATATCCCAACAGAGATAATAAAATAAAATAAAAAACAAAAAAATAGAGATCCCAACACACCGACACTTCTCCTACGGTTAGCATTTATCTTATCTGTTATCTAAAATATTTCCTTCTTTATTTCTCATTTCTATGTATGTTCTATTCTTTTAAGGTTTCTTATTTTTTGACATACCATATGAAATGACCTAAATGAAGGGGTTGCCACCGAGGCACCTTAATTTCTGATGATGGTAATTGTTGCACTTGTTTAAGCATGGGGAATTGTTGCACTTGACCTAAATGAAGGGGTTTCTTGTTTAAAGATCTCTAATTTAATTTTTTCTAATTAGGTTTGTTGAAAATTGGCCGCACTTGTTTCTCTGGAGATTTTGGAATCCCATGAATGACACTCGGTTGCATTGCCACGACAAAGGTAGTTGTGAGGAAGAAACACAACAATGTTTCGAGTTTGCGGCCGATTTGTCCCCCAGTTTGTATGCCCGTTTCTGAAATCTCTACCAGGCTTCTGAGCCGTAAGAAGGGTACATCTCAACGGTCTTCGCTTTACCTCAGCGGTTTGTCGATGTGGAGCGTGGTGGTGGTGGGAAGAGAAAATTTATGGAGGAGAGGTGGTGGTGGTTGTCGCGGTGGGTGGAGGAGAGAGATAGAATTTTAGTTTTTTATTTATTTTGTTTGACAGGAATTTGGGGTAGTCGAAATGACAAATATGCCCCTCATTTTAACGGATGGGGCTCACGGCGTTAGTCTTGGGGACTTGATTGGTACAAAATTGAAACGTTGGGGATGAAATTGAGACGCAGTCAGTACTTTGGGGGCCAAAAACATACCAAAATATACATATTTTCATTTTCATGGATTACATCGTCTGGCTTAACAAATCACATTTTTTGTTAACGTAGGGAACAAATGTTAAAAAACTCTCCCACACCAGCCTAGCTTAACATTTTGTTTTGTTATAGTTCCTTGCTTATGTTGATGAGTGACTGTTCATTGGTTCAGGAGCACTGCCTCCGTTCCAAATATGAAAAGTCACGTCATTTTCTAAATTAAAAAATTAAGTACTTCTATGTATAAAATTCAAAAAATTATACACCGAAATATTTAATTTTTTAGTTTGAAAAATGACAAGAGAGAGAGTGGGACTATTATTTAGGAACGGAGGGAGTATTTATTATTATCTCGTACCATTGCACTCCACTTTTTGGTTTTTAAAAATACAATTTCACTCCACTTTTGTGTGTTGTATATTTGGGAAACACCCCTACTTATACTCGGTTGAGCTGATTTTTTAAATGAACGTTCAAAATATTAAATAAACATACTCTTATAAAAATGAGCTCAATCGAATATCGGATAAAAAAAATTTAGAAAGATATTTGAATAAAAAAGTAGAAGTAAAAAGAAAGATGATTTAATATAGTAAAATTAGAATAAAGGGTCTAATTCTGTGAGTTTTTGTAAAATGTATTTTTGAAGTTAAATTTGGTCCAAAATTTGGTAATCCGGATAAGGATCCTCTCACATGTGTTATTTTCCAAAAAGATTTTCTTATTGGTGGTGAATTTCAAGCTTATTAGAGCATCTCCAATCCTTACTCATTTGTTCACTTAACTCTGTTTTTGGGTAAAAAAAGCAAAATCTCGTCTCCAATGGTATTTCCATTTCTCTACCCAAAATGGGTTTTGCCCATTTCCCTACCCCATTTTTGGGAAATCTAAGCCTTGACCTATTTTTCTCTACCCAGTTTTTCAAGGCTTAATCTTATATCTCCTATTTACCATGTTGCCATTGCAAGCCTTTTTTTGTGTGTGTGAAATTGGGGTTTTGCCATTGGAGATGCACATACCCAAAATGAGTTTTTACTAAAGTTTGACTCAAATTGGATTAGAAAAAAAAGGGTTAGGATTGGATATGCTCTTAGAGCACCAGCTCAATTTTTCAAAGCTCCATTTGATGTGGCCCAATCCATTGGGAACTTATTTTTTACTCAAATTCTGTTTTCAAAAAATAAAAAATACTCTTATTCTTCTCTCTCTTTCCTTCACCAGACCTAAAATAGAAAAGCCCCTCCACCATCTCCATTGCAGGTTTCTTCCACTGCCACCTACGACATTTTCTCAATCCAATATCAACCTTGGAGCTGTCCACACGGATCCATCGACGATTGGAGCTGTCCATGGCTAGAGCTAGGGTTTTTGGAAAATAACAAGATAGAGAAATAGAGCGAGAGAGAGAGAAAGACGTACACTTTGAGAAGCCGTGGTCGACCACCACCGCCTGCCACTAAAACCACTAAAAAGGAGCCGTTTGAAATTTGGTTCTAGATTGATCAGTAAAAAAAAAGTTGGTTCTAGATTTGGTTCTCCCTATATTTGGTGAAAAATTTGAGTAAAACTTAATTTTGTTCTAGATTTGGTGAATGAAAGTGGTGTTTTGGGTGATTTATATTTAAATTTGAGTAAGGATCGAAGATGCTCTTAGTAGTATTACTTCGCAATTCATCTTAAAACAAAAGAGTTGGTAGATAGAAAAAAATCCAATCTTTGAGTTAACATCTTATGAAATATAGTAGTATTACTTCATAATTCATCCGAAAACAAAAGAGTTGGTAGATAGAAAAAAATCCAATCTTTGAGTTAACATCTTATGAAATATATATTTTTATGTGCTTTGCATATAATATTTTCTCCTATACTTTTTGTAAAAGATAACGAGGAAAGAGATTTTTGTTTTTTTTAATTGTCCATTTTCTCCCCTTCTTCCTCGAGTTCCAAGCAAACCCAAAGAGGTGACTCCATCGCCACTTGTGAACTTCGCACCACCATCTCCTCAGATTTCTTCTCTTCAAACCAAAACCATCGCTAGCTTTACCACTCCGACATCGATCTGTTGCACTGCACAAATAAATCACTGGATCTCTTCCTCGCTCGACTTCAATGGCTCCTCCAGCTCAATCTCAGCGCCCCTCCCCTTCTCCTTCTCAACCCTCCGGGTACCTCTCTCTCTTTCTACAAGTCTCCTCTGACGGAGAACTCGATACTCTAATTTTGTCCTCAATTGACAAACAATTGGTTACTATTGAATATACATATAGTATCGCTTTAATTATGTTTAATTGGCCACTAGTATCCTCAAATCCTCTATGTTTGTATCATCATCTATATGTATGAATGATCTGTGTAAAGGGTTAGTAGAGCATGATGTTAAGGTAAAAAATGATGAAAAGTTTTCAACTTTCTTTCTCTGTTGGTCACGCTCAAAAAACCTATAATGCATCTGTAGCTCAGAATTCTAATGGTAACCCTAATTCTGCCAGAAAAGGAGAGGTTTCGGATCTGAAAATGCAGCTCCGGCAGCTGGCTGGGAGCCGAGCCCCCGGAGCAGATGACTCCAAGAGAGATCTATTCAAGAAGGTGATCTCGTACATGACGATTGGGATCGACGTGTCGTCGCTCTTTAGTGAGATGGTGATGTGCTCGGCTACTTCGGATATTGTTCTAAAGAAAATGTGTTATTTGTATGTGGGGAATTATGCAAAGGGAAACCCAGATATTGCGCTGCTCACGATAAATTTCCTTCAGAAGGATTGTAAGGACGAGGATCCGATGATCCGGGGGCTTGCTTTGAGGAGCTTGTGTTCGTTGCGAGTGACGAATTTGGTGGAGTACTTGGTGGGGCCTTTGGGATTGGGGTTGAAAGATGGGAGTAGTTACGTGAGGATGGTGGCGACAATTGGGGTTTTGAAGTTGTATCATATATCGGCTGCAACTTGTATAGATGCGGACTTGCCGGCAATGCTTAAGCATTTGATGCTTAATGACCCAGATGGTCAGGTTGGCTCATCTCATTCACCATTTTTTCTTGTCAATTAGTAACTACTCATTGTCGTTGGTGTTATTTTGTAAACACATCTGCGAGTATATATGTCGATTTAGGTTCTGCAAAAGCAAATGATGACTGAATATAAGCAAATGTTCAGAGGGCCAAGAAATGAGTGAAACCTTGACCCGCGTTTGGTTTTTGCATTTTAACATGAACTAATGTTGTCAGTTGAGTTAGTCGATGCATCAATTTTGGTTCTTTCATCGCTAACTCATGATGCATTTAAAGTTGCAATGATGTTATCACTTGGCACTTGGTACCAAATTATAGAGTATATATACTGCATGACAAACTGTAAGAGACAGTTATGATCATTATGATACTTATCTAACTAGCAACCAAAACTTTGCCAAACATCAGTTGCAAAAAATCTATAGATTGTATCCTTTTCTTGCATGTCTTTGGATAGGTTTAAGTACTGTTTTCTGTGGCTGAGCCATGAAATTAATCCGTGGGCAAAAATAACTAATTGATGGCAAAATAAGGTGGGAAAATGAAATGATACGGCCAATACGACTACTCATATTGTAAAAATTGGTGTTTTACATAATCATAATCTGTCACAAAAGGTGCTATTGAGCAAGTTGGTCACTCACCTCAAGGCCATGGATTGGCAACTCATATTGACCTTTTATCAAACGACACAGAAGCTTAAGGGCTGGCAAAAAACTTTCCAAGCACTTTTTTGTGTCACCTCTCTCTATGCAAAAAATCAGTCCATATGAAATCTTGGTTCCTGCTTTTGGAGAGTAAACCGGGTTTAAAGTGGAATTAAAATGTTGGTGAACATGGCAAATACAGTGAGGAAATAGGACTGATGGACAAAGATACGGGTTGAATAAGTAAGTTTGTTTTTCATTGTTTTGGTACAACACTTGCTGGTATATAGTTTTCACTGTTTTAATACCAACGAAATACCAAAACCTGGGAAACTATTTTACAAAAAAAAAAAGAAGTAATAATATTTGTGTTCAGTGACGTGCTGTTATCTATGTTCTCTTTCCTATCTATGATCACTAACATCTTCCTTTCCTTTTGCGCCTAGGTTTTAGTCTGAAAACAATTTAGACATGTTTTGGGTGTTAAATACTTAGAATACTACTGAAGTATATATAGATGGATACGTGGTTATTTGACTGATGTTCATCAACAGGTGCTTCATTTTGTTTGGATAAAATTATAGTTTTTCTTGTACTTCATATGTCTTTCGATATTATCATAGTTAGTTTCTTCTCGTCTTAGAAATAAAGGGTTATTCGTCTGCCGAGTCTTAGCTCATTTAGTGTTTATGATTTTTTGGTGTGACCATTTGTTGCATTTCCTTTTTGTTTACCAGGTAGTTGCAAACTGCTTATCTGCCCTACAAGAAATCTGGAGTTTGGAAGCAACTCAGTCTGAGGAAGCATCAAGGGAGAGAGAAGCACTGCTTAGCAAGCCCGTAATATATTACTTTTTGAACCGGTATGGTTTTCTGCCTGCATGTGCCACGAATTCTATGAATTGTGCTTAAGAATATGGTCTATGTTAAATGGACTCTTCAAAATTCATGAATTAGTAAATTACCATTGTCAGATGCTCCGTATCATTCTTTCCTATATTAGTTCAAGAAACCATCTACCCTAAAATCATTATTCTATACGGATGAAATCTGGCCATGTCTTTGTATTCTTGGATAATAAACTCATATAAAAAATAATTGAATCCTCCTCTTAGACATGTACCATATTCCAAATTGGTTTTTGGATGCCTTATTGATTAAAATTTCGATTTGAGACATTTTGCATAGACCTGACACCCGTGTTCTTCACTGGTGTGATGAGCATAAGAGAGGCTTCTATGCAAAACATTTTTTCACTTTTGTTTTACTTTACTTTTTTTCTTCTGATTATTATGAAAACTCTTGAAGAAAGCATATATTATTTGCTCGAAAGTTTTGGGGTTTGGTGTTCAATTAATTGTTTTTTTTTTTTCCGTTCCTGATGTCATAGTGGCATACAAAATTTACTTCCCACCGATGATTATATGCAGAATGAAGGAATTCAGTGAATGGGCCCAATGTCTTGTCCTTGAGTTGGTAGCCAAATATGTACCCTCAGATAGCAATGAGATATTTGACATGATGAATCTTCTCGAAGATAGGCTACAACATGCAAATGGTGCAGTTGTCTTAGCAACTATTAAGCTGTTTCTGCAGTTGACATTGTCTATGACTGATGTTCATCAACAGGTGCCTATCATGATTTCAATTTTCTTGTTGGTTTTTGAGAGGATGGTCATTTAACATTGTTGTTGATACATTAATTTTAGTTAACATTCATATCCAGGTGCTTATTGAAACTAGATCACTCAGTGATAGTGATAATCTGTTACGGGTCTGTATGTAACGGGAGATTCAGTGGGTTTGACTATTTAATTGGTGTTTGTTTGTTGATATGTTGCTATTTGAGTTTTGATACTCCTGCACTTACATGCTGCAATGGCTGTTAGGATCATTCATCACTTACATGCTGCAATGGCTGTTAGGATCATTCATGTGCATGCCATAAGTTAGTATCATCAACGTACATGCCACAGGATCTCTTTATACGTTGAAGGCTTTCAAGTTTAATTTCACACAAGAACTACTGACATAATGTTGGACATTGACACTCGTCACCTTCTCACGTATTGGACACTAGAATATCAATGTGCCATAGTTCATCTGTTATACCTTGTTTGTTCCTATTTGATTCTCTTACATTGTCCTTACCCAATGTCATTTGTAATTTTCGATCTTTGTTACATCTTTAAACTTGGACGATGCTTATTGCATGAAAATGTCATTGTTTACTGGTTGCTCTTTATTACAAGTCTCGCCAGTGAGTTCATTGTGTTACATGGGGATATCTGGGCTCTTCCTTTAAATCTATTGCTTTCATTTGTGGAGATTTGACTTTCCATAATTGAACGTGACTGTCTTTAGGTTTATGAGCGTATCAAAGCACCTTTGCTTACCTTGGTCAGCTCGGGGAGTCCAGAGCAATCTTATGCAGTTCTAAGCCACTTGCATCTTCTGGTGATGCGTGCACCGATGCTTTTTTCCTCAGACTACAAGCACTTCTATTGCCAATACAATGAAACATTTTATGTGAAGAAATTGAAGCTTGAGATGTTGACTGCAGTAGCCAATGAGAGCAATACTTACGAAATTGGTAAGTGGACCATAGCAGTCACACAAGGCTTCATAGAAATAGCTGTTGTGGCAATGTGTGCCCTGGTTGGTGACTTGTTGTCTTTCTTTGTTTGCTTTTCAAGGATGACTGATGTGTTGTAATCTTGTTGAGTCCGTTTCAGTTACTGAATTATGCGAATATGCTGCAAATGTCGATATTCCTATTGCAAGAGAGTCAATTCGGGCTGTTGGGAAAATAGCTTTACAGCAGTATGACGTGAATGCCATTGTAGATAGACTGCTTCAATTTCTGGAGATGGAAAAGGACTACGTGACGGCTGAAACACTGGTAAAGATCTTGTCGGTTTATTCTGGGAGTTTGAATGTCCTATCACTTGTATGTGATTGACGTCAAGCATATTTCAGCTTTGCCGATGATAAGAAATTGTTAGCCTCTAAGTTTGGAGTTCTTTGTGCAGGTTCTTGTAAAAGATCTTCTCAGGAAATATCCTCAATGGAGCCATGATTGCATCGCAGTTGTTGGGAATATCAGCAGCAAAAATGTTCAAGAACCAAAAGCTAAGGCAGCTCTTATTTGGATGTTGGGAGAGTATGCTCAAGAGATGCAGGATGCTCCTTATGTTTTGGAAGCTTTAATTGACAACTGGGATGATGAAAATTCTGCTGAGGTAACAACGTAGTGCATTCTCCATGTGATTTAGCCTTTTGCAACTTCATTTGTGCTTTCCTCGTAGGAGTCAGTTGAGTTTCTTATGAACTGTTTCTGGCAGTAGCTTTCTAGTAGATTTTTGGAAGGTAGTACTAAAAAAACAAGTTTTTCGATGACCCATTTTAAGCGGAATTTCTAACTGGACAGCGGTTGGCCCTGTTAAGCTTTATTTGTTGCTTAGTGATATCACTTCCAAGTGGGGTAGGCTCTCTTTTTTGACTTACTGTGCATGCAAATAAAAACTCTCATTGTCATATTGATGGCAAGGTTAGTTTACCAGATCCCTTGCCTGGTTGGGCAAGGACAGTATTGTTAAGTTACCAACTCTCCTAAAAGCTTAAGCTGTAAGGAAATGAGCCCAACAATGTATATCAAGCTATCTAACTCACATGCAACTCCATCTTGCACGTGGAGATGCAATTTTTCAGAGATAGAGCAGAACAAAATACGGATGGCAGAAATAGAATGCAAACGGAGAACAAATACAAGCAGAGAGGCTTGAACCCAAGACCTCTCGCAACCAGAGCTCTAATAACCATCTCTCCCAAAAGCTTAAGGTGTTATGAAATGAGCCCAACAATGTATATCAAGCTATCTAATAGGTATGCTCATAAAGTCATAATTGAGGATTCAAGGCAAAAGCCGGAAGAACTCTCCATACCACACCGTTGGGTATTTTGATTAGAGATGATTCAATTTTTGCTGGTAAGTAAAAATTTATAAACAAGGCAAGAAGCACCACTAGGATATAGGGACACAAACCCGGAAATAAAGTTAATGACAAACCATTCTTGGTAATTACTGTATCTTGTTGCCGTTCCAAAAAAAAACTCTATCTTGTTAGTATACGGCATCGTGACTTTGAAATTCTATTCAAACACTTGCTCCTTCATGGAAATGGCAGTGGGGAGGGTATTGTCTGACTTACAATAAAAAAATGATAAGTGGTACTCTATATAGGGAGTTCTTTCATTTGCAAGACAAAGGAAATCGGGCTTTTCGCAAGAATTACTGCAGCTTTCCTACTCCTTTGATTATCATACATTTCTTATAGATTTTCCCTCTTTGGTATGATAATATCCTCATCAAAGTGTGAGTTTTTTGGGCTTGTCCAGCCACTTTCAATTGGTCGTGAGTTTGATGCTCTAACACAGTATCTAGGCTTTTGGGAAAGACTCATCGGTTTCATAGTAGTTTCTCCTCTGTTATATACCATAAGTGCACCTTATTCCCTTCTGATCCCATTGTTGTAGATCCTTTGTTTACTTCTCTACATTTGAGTGAGATCGCATATCTGTGTAAGTGGTGGATTGTCCCAAATCATAAATTACACCTATGAAATAGTGCGGGTATGTTCTTCTCAATTCACTGCCAATTGGTTTTGAGTTTGATGCTTTGATAGGAATTTTGGTGTTGTTCAAACATGGAAACATTGTTGGTAATAGGTTCCCAATCACGGCATTTGACCTTAAAAAAGGACATCATTTCAATCTTAAAAAATGTTCATCTCTTGCTCTTAAAGCTTAAGAGTGTGTGGCAGTGAATCCAAACCAAAGCAAGAGATTAAAGGTAGGTTACTTGCCTCCTTATACAATGCCCCTCTTTGTGTGGTCACTGTGGTGCACCTCAAACTTCCCTGCATGTAACGTGTTGTGATAAGATTAAGGCTGAGTACTATCATCTAAACAATATTTTCTGTATTTTCGGTAATTTTGCCAGTTGTCTACAGCGTGAAGACAAGTCAGTCTCCTCACATACATCACTAAAATACTCTTTAGCGGAAACTACACCCACTTTTGATCACAATGGGAAGACAATATTTTTAGTGGAAGATTTCTTCCCATCAAAGGTCTGTGGATATAGAAACTATAACTTTCTAAATGCTTCCTGCCTTACTTTGGGCCTTATGCTTTCCTTGCTCTGACTCGAAATCTATGGCACATTGACTCTTCAAGTAAATCATGTGGACTCAAACACTTGACGCTTGGATAATGATGTGAGATATGAGCATGGTAATTTCCATCGGACACCCATTACATAATTGTTTTAACGCTGTCATTACTGGCGTGTTTTGTTTCGCAATCATTGTAAAATAAGAAATTACCCCTTTTGACAGTCGGAACCCGCAGAAGCAATTAAACCATTATGATAGGCTTAGGAAGCTTCCACCCTTGCTGATACCAGCAATCTGCTGCAAGTGATGGACCCCAAACAAGCTGCATTGGCCGTCTCACATAACTCTTATTGTAATCACAAGAGAATTAACGTTTTTGTTAGCTATTCTCTGGTTGTAGATTATTTCCCAATTTTGCATTTAGTAATATGTTTTTCATTTGCTTAAAGCCATCCTCTCTATTTATACTGCAGCTTGGGCTTTGGGCCAAGTTTCAGTTCTTATTTCAAAAGTGGTTTCCATTAGTTTGCCTTGCGGATTGTCTTCGCTTAAAGTCTTCCTATCTGTTTTATATTACAGCTTAAGTATCATGCCTATTGACAGTCCTCATTTGTCAGAAGTGTGTTGCTTAATGAAGTCTTTTTGGCATTTTGACTATGCTTGGTAGGGGTGTGCACGGGTTGGTCTGGGTCGGGTTTGACCTGGACCCACCAACTGACCTGAAATGATCGGGTTCTGAAATTGCCCACCCGATATTGACCAAACTTCACGTTGAACTCGACCACGTCACCACTATTGGCTAGTCGTCGGGTTGGTAGGAGCAGCATCGTATTCTTGGTTGTATGTGATGCCTGTGGGAAAAAAAATAGAGGGGAGTTCATGACTGGATCTTTCATGAGTTGCAGAAAAACTGAGGGATTCTGATTAAGTCCATCAAATTTTTTCTCAATTTTTTTTTCTTTTCGAGGACAAAATCCACTCAAAGTTAAGTAAGAAGACAAACAAACAAACAATCCATAAATGACTCAGAAAACAAATCGAAGATCATACTAAAAGAACCTTCTCTCCATAATCTCTACAGCCAATAAAAGACTGCCACCTGGACAGAAGTAAATTGGTCGATTCGGGGTCGCTGGATTTTCGTAATGCTTTACCCCTATGAAGCACGGATACAGATACGATACGAGACGGATACGCGGATACGTGATTTTTCCAAAAAGTCGGATACGATACGTTGGTGGATACGTTGAATATAAAAATATAAAAATATAAAAATTATATATATATTTTAATTTCTAAAATTCCATTACACATGTTCACCATTTCGTTTAGGCCTCAAGAAAGCAAAATGGGTCTGTGCACATGGGCCTTGCTGGTGCACACTGACAGTAAAAAAAAGAAACACTAAAATCAGCAGATTCTACATATATATGCATATAGTATAAATATGTATACAATATATAACTTATTAGTTATTAGACACACACACACACACAGAGAGAGAGAGAGAGAGAGAGAGAGAGAGAGAGAGAGAGAGATGAGAGACGAGAGAGATGAGAAGAGAGAGAGAGACGAGAGACAGGAGATGAACCTTATAACCTCAAGATGAGTGACAACGACGCCGGCGACTGACGTGGCTGACGCCGACGATCGACGACGATGGGTGGAGGCTGATCGACTTCAATGATCATGGGTGAGGAGAAGCAAAAGATCGATCGATTTGTGAATACAGTAGTCGTATACTGTAGTCAATTTGGGGTAATTTATTATAAAGCCCTAATTACAGTTTTCACCCACAATTTCAAGTAATAACAAATTTAACCCCGCGCGTATCCGAAACGTATCGGAGCGTATCCAAAACGTATCCGAATAACAAAAATTAAATTTTAATTACGGATACTCTAAAAAACGTATCGGATACGTATCCGGAGCATATCCGAGCGTATCCGTATCCGATACGCGTACGATACGTGATACGGAGGCTAAAATAGAGTATCCGTGCTTCATAGCTTTACCCGATTTCGACTCGGGAAACTAAGAAATCTAACCCGACCGTATATGCTTGGGTCTGTCGGGTTGAACAGGTTATTTGGATTCTTGCTCACCATTGCTTGGATCCATATCTGTGATGGAAATCTCTTACTCAATTTTGTCATGGTATAGGCGTATAGCTAATAATGCTTCTGCTTTACGATATTCAGGATGTTTTCTTATTATTCTGTGTTTGCATTAGACTAGACGTTCTTAACACAAGTGTTACTCCCACTTACTTCGCTATCTAGATTTGCATTGACAGTGTACTATAAAATTCTTGTCTTTGTACTTCTTACCTTGCACTTGTGTTCTTAAAGTGATATACATTCCAGTCATCGAATTTTTAGTTAGTGATTGTATTGGCTAAGGCTTTCCACTTTCATTGCATTTAGCACAATAACTCTTTGTGCTGTCAAGTTCATTTTGTCATGCATTTCCTGCCCTGCCATTGGGTAAATGGTAAATATGATTTGTCAATTTTATTTTTCTCTTGGTGCACTCTCTACATATTCGGGACTTAACTGCTTATTTGAATCCTAATCAATTGCTCTTCTTTTGAATTTTGGGAAATTAGATCTTTCGTCTTGGGTTGTTGATAGCTGCATCATTGTTTTGTTTTACTTTTAAGCAGGTTAGGTTGCACCTCCTTACAGCGGTAATGAAATGCTTCTTGAGAAGGCCACCTGAGACTCAGAAAGCCTTGGGAGCTGCTTTGGCTGCTGGTCTTGCTGATTTTCATCAGGTTTGGGTTGATAATTGGGTCATTCTAAATTCTTCAAAGTTTGACTATATTTAGTTTGTGTAATATTGAGCAAATTAATTCTTGGTTGTTGCAGGATGTGCATGATAGGGCCCTATTCTATTATAGACTTTTGCAACACAATGTTTCTGTTGCAGAAAATGTGGTGAACCCTCCAAAGCAAGCTGTTTCTGTCTTTGCTGATACTCAGAGTAGCGAAATCAAAGATCGAATATTCGATGAGTTCAACAGTCTCTCTGTTGTATATCAGAAGGTAACTTATATTTGAAGCAGCTCTACAGTTGGTAGTAAATAGAATTATAGAAACTTTACGCGATATAGGAAGAGGTCATTGGACATAAGTTTCCTTTTTTTTTTTTTTTTTGTGCATTAAGAATTGCTATTCACTTTACCCTTGAGATAAACACTTTGGAATCCTCATAAAGTATATATTTTGGGTTTACAAAAGACCATAAATAACTTAACACACAACTAGTTCTGAAGGTCATACATGTGAGAAGATGCACAATTTGCAATCCCAAGAGCTTTAATGGGCATCTATTAATATGCCATAAAGAGTCTTGTTGCTTGCACCATCAAATCCCACCATTGTATACTGGAAAAGTAAAAAGGAGATTACACCAGGTTGTCCACTAGAATTATAAGAGACCTATAGTTGCTGATATATTGGAACAACTCTTTCCACAGTAACTTTTTCTGGCCTCTTGTACCTCAAAGATTTCTGGTTCCCACTTCCTTGATGAGCAACCCTTTGTCGAAGCTGAATCTCCTGACAGGACATCCATTCTCAAGTTGCGAGCTTTAGGAAATCCTGCATTCTTTGATGTCTGTACTGTGTTAGAGCAATCCTCGTGGCCTTGAGGAAGAAAAAGGACAGTAAAATTAAGAATTGATAGCACTCACACTTTCAGAACCAGTTGAGAAACCAAAATGTGCAGAATCTTTTTGCTGATGTCATCATGCTTGAAGTAAGATGTCAGCAAAGAAAATTTCAGCTCTGGAGATGTTCTCCTTTTACAAATTCGTGCTGCAACTGTGCCCATTATGCTTTTTCAAGGCCTTTTCTGAATTCTGGAGATTCTTTAAGACATGAATGTTCCTTCGCATTGAACTTAGTTTGTGTCACCAACATAATTATTTACAGTTTTTGGAACTGAATGATGGGTAAGAATAGAGTGATTTTTCTGTTTTGTAAAGGTACAAGAGATGACTAATTTATATGGTTATAAAGTAATAATTGGGCTATGAAAAACCTACTTCTGCTGCTGTGCTGGGCCTCTGCAGCACCCACAGAGAGCAACAATCTGTTCTTTTTGTCTCTTCCAGTTTGTTAGAGGAGGAAAACAAGGGAGAAGGGAAAGAATCATCTAGGAATCAGTTTTATAATCCTTAGGCATCACGCATTGGTTGCATCACACTGTTCAATGAAAACTTGAAGAGCTTCTGAAAATCCTTTGAAGTAATTTTCTTGGCTTCTTGTTGTACTTAATTCTAACAGGTTTTTTTGTGGACCCTATTTTGGTTGTACCATTTATCCATGGTTTCATTAGTTTAAATTTGCTCTTTCTTGAGCCTTTTGTAGAATGCATGAGGTGATGGGTGCAGAATACATAACTCATGCTTTTAGGATCTTCTCATCTCAAACGTAATCTTATTCCAAATCACTAATTGGGCAGAAAAATAAGACATTTTTTGCACAAATCCCCTCAAAAGCTGCGTGATTCTTGATCTGAAGGTCTATAAATATGTGGAAATCAGCAAAAAGGTGTATGGTAGGCTCTAGAGCAAGTTGGCTTCTGCTGCATAGTTTGAAAAGAGCTTTAGTATGATGATTCCCTCCCATGCTTCTTGGTATAATTGATTCCAAATAGTAATCGCTAAAGAGTATTACTGGGAGGAACACTCAAGTACATTGGAATTGATCACATACCCTGGTCCGTGGAATGTTTGAGTTTGCGAGATCTAATTTACCCTTGTTGGTTTTTTATTGAATTGTTTGTCCCAATATTCACCTGCTACTTTGCAAAGTTCTAGGTGTTTGTATTGTAGACGGAGTTCTTAGTGTGCCTTTGCTTGGGTACCTTTCTCGCCTGCAACAAATCTGCAAAATTGAAAAAATAAGGACACTTTTTTCTAATGAACTCTGGGATCTGATATTTTAGTTTATGTAACCTCTGTGGTGGAGGGATAGTTGTCAAATG
The DNA here is from genome assembly GCA_036023075.1 of Gaultheria prostrata. Taxonomy (NCBI): domain Eukaryota; kingdom Viridiplantae; phylum Streptophyta; class Magnoliopsida; order Ericales; family Ericaceae; genus Gaultheria; species Gaultheria prostrata. The sequence goes on along the minus strand of JAXBDA010002829.1, from coordinate 17,748 downwards.
TGTTTATTATGCTTTTTCCCAACACAAGTTTTGCTGGCGATCGACTGCTATAAATGGGTGAAAATATTTACTGTGGCAATTTATGTGTTCTGAGCATGTGATAATCTTGCACTTCCTTAGGGTATTGCCAACTGAGAGGTTTGTTTTCCTTTTGGTGGATGGTGAGTTCTATGGCTTGCTTTCTTTGTTTGGTTTGAAAACAGAAGCATGTCAGCTTATATTTTGTTGCATTGACACTGGTATAATTATAATCATGTTGGTCTTATGAAATATTGGTGGGCATTACCTTTATTTTGCTAGGATAGAGGTTACATGCTCATGCCAAGAAATATATCTTTTCCTTTCTTTCGTGGGTCAATGTTTCATATATTTGTAGTTGAGTGTTAAAATGAATTGACAGTATGCAAATTTTGCAGCCTTCGTACATGTTTACTGATAAGGAACACCGGGGTGCATTCTCTTTTTCGGAAGAACTAGGAAATTTGTCCATTGGAGTTGAACATTCAAGTAATGTAGTGTCCGCCCAAATAGTTGATGCGAGTGACAACGATCTACTTCTAGGTACTTCAGAGAAGGAAGAAAGCAGAGGTCCCAGTAGCAATGGATCTGCATATAGTGCTCCTTCATATGGTGCCTCTTCAAATCATCAATTACCAGCACATTCTCCGCAAAGTAGCTTGGCAATAGATGATCTCCTTGGTCTAGGATTGACAATTTCACCTAATCCTGAGCCTTTGCCACCGTCTTTAACGCTAAATCCCAGAGCTGTTCTAGATCCAAGCGCTTTTCAGCAGAAATGGCGCCAACTACCAATCTCTGTATCACAGGTTTGCTCTTTTAGTTTGTATCAAATATTGAGTGATTACTTATTTACATTGCTTATTCTCATTGAATGTTTCTATATCTCCTCTCCCTCTAGGAGTACTACGTATCTATCAATATATAGAAAACTTGTATTCCCCATAAACTTTTGAGTTTCTCTTATCTTTCTGATTATCCGTCAGAATCTGTACGTCTTGAAACCAGCTCCGGTTCAACCTGTTGGAGCGTTGACCTGTCTAAGTTCCAGTCTGGTCATCCCTCTAGTACCATTTGTTATAAAACTGCCTCAAACCTGATGAACTGCCTGTCCAACCACTGGACGATGCAGCAGTTTGTGTTGCTTAAGAGGAGATTTGGCTGCAAAATAATACAAATGTGAGCTCGCTGCGAATTAAACCCAGCACGTTGGGGTAAGAACCAGCTTACCAGTTGCTATAACCACCATGGAACCTTTTGTAGAGCTAACAAGAATGCAAAATCATTTGCTTCATATACCTATATATCCCTTTTCAAAATTTCTGTATGTTAGAAATTCTTTTATTCCTGTATTTTTTTTTTATCTTTAATACTTGTATATAATTTTTAATACAAGAAAGAAAGAAATTTGACATCACGGTTCAATTCCAGTTGATTCGCAGTTTAACAGGTGACCCGTGCTCCCGGTTCACTCCGGTTTCTGGTTTTCAAAACATTTCCAGTAGGCTAGTAGTTATTACTGGCTTCAAGTAAATACACTAGTAGAACAGAGTTCAGCCAGCTTGTCGCTCTCTCTCTCTCTCCCTCTTGTGTATTAAGCTGGATTTTTGGGGGTAGCCATGGCAGTTTAATTGACCAGGTTGGCAAATGGCATCCCGGATCAAACAGCTCAGCCAACTTAAAAAGACCAAAAGTAAAGACTAGAAAACTTAAGGAGTCTCAGTTACGAGCAAAGATTCTTGGAATAATCTGCCATTCCAAGCACAAGAGTCTGTTTGCATCATTCTTCTTGACATTCCTCCAAGAGCTCATGCATGATCTGATGTGAGTCGCAATCTTACCAATTACCACATTCAAATCACTGAATTTGTGCTGGCAGACCCTGCAATTCCTCTCCCCCCATACATGATTTTTATACACTAGGCCATTTCTCTCCTTTATGTAATTTTATCAGTTCATTCAATGTCATTTGCTAATGAGAAGTGCCTTCTCCGAGTTTCATTCCTTGCCAGAAAGTAAGTACATACTTGAGAGGAGAAAGGGCATTCAGAAAAACAGATGAGTATGAGATTCTGCACCAGAGCTGCATACACACAATCCGTATTTGCTACTACCCACCTCATATGCGGTCTATCTTTGTGAGATCACCTTTCAAGGATAATCATCCATCGAATTATAGCCCATCTTGAGACATGATGAGGGAACCGGACAACTTTTGCTCCAAGCTACATCAGGAGCAGAATACCCCACAGCTTCTCAAGCTGAGTTAACTGAAAACTGACAGTCTTGTTGAGGGAGGAAATTACTAGGGTTTTTTTTTTCTTTCTCTAGTAACTGTAATCCTGCTCCTAGGCCACCTCCAACCATCCTCACTAATGATTGAAGCCACCTTGGCATTTAGGGCTCTCCCATATTATAGGATATTTTATACCCAAATCCAAAGAATATAGAACCAGGAGGGTTGCCAATTATCCAACCATAGAACTCTATTGGCCCGAATACCAATCAGATACCTTATACATACCTTATACAAGGCTTAATCAGAGGTCTTAGCTTGAATATTTTCCTAAGGAAAATGCTAACCCCCGCCCTTAGGGCGGAGGATAATGTGTATTGGGTGTATTAATATCGGTGAAAGTGTATTGTTATCCGTGAGATGTGTATTGAAATCCGAATGTGTTTGTCTGACTCTTTATCTACATATTACCCTCCGCCTCGTAGGCGGAGGTTAGCAAGACCCTTTTCCTAATAGTCCTTCAAGTATTTTATGAAACAGTCATATTCACACCACTTGACCGTATCGCTAGTAGACTTCAAATCTGGACCAGACCATAAGAAAGCTTTAAGCAACTTCTCAATATTCTTAAGCTTCTTTTGAAGTTATATAAACATGGAGGTCCAGTATAATTGGATAATGCACAAAGCAAAATTCATTAACCGAGCCCTACCCCCATTGGATAAGAGCTTGTTAGACCAAGATTGGATTCTGCCCATACTCTTTTGCTACAATCGGCAGTCATCTGCTTTGAGTCTGATTGTGATGAGGGACACCCAAGTGCTTAACTGGAAGAGAACGCTCTGGAATAGCCAAATTTTGTGTAACACAGCCTTGTTCTCAGTAGAGACCCCTGCAAACATGACTGAACTCTTCAACAGATTAGCTATAAGCCCAGAATTCTCCCGAAAGTCATCCAAGAGTCTGTCTACATACTGGAAGGACTGAATATCTGTCCCATGCAATATGACGAGATCATGAGCAAATATAAGGTGACATTTGTAGAGCCTGACATCTGGGATGATAGGTAAAAACATTCATGAGCAAACCTATGCAGCATCAAAGCTGATAGGGCTTCCATGACTTGTAAGAAAAGATAAGGGGATATTGGATCCCTTGTCTGAGACCCCCTTTCCCTTCAAAGAATCCCTCAAGCTCCCCATTTTTAACTACGGAAAACATAGCAGTTGCAACATGACGTACAATCCAGTGTATGAACTTGGCTGAAAAGTCCATGGTTTGCATGGCATCAAACAGGAAATCCCAAGATACTGAGTCATTGGCTTCATATGGTCTAGTTTGAGAGCTCACTTAGGATAGCCCCCATCTTTATGGTAGTTCTTCACCAATTCGTGCATCACGAACACATTTGACAAAAGGAGATTGAGAGGGGTTGATAAGGAGAGGGAGGAGAGGCTGCAGCCTAACTAACAAAATTTTTGCTTCACTCTTGCAAGGTTCTAAAACTCGCTAGGCGCTCCCAGGGCAGCCGGGCACCTTCTAGCTTCCAGGGCCGAGTACTCGGCGCCTAGTTGGGCAATTAGTCGGGTTACTCGGGCTAGTTGGGTTAGTCGGGCTAGTCGAAGAGGGGCCTTCTAGCGCCTAGGCGGCAGGTACTCGGCCTTGCATACCGTCTTTTAGAACACTGCACTCTTGTAGACTACATTGCAACGAGCTATTACCCTGAAGTCTTTTTTGGTGGCAGGGGTATATGTCTCTAGGGATCAAAGAGATTACAGTTCAATTCTATTGCTTGAGCATAAGGCTAGTTGCAGTAGATCAAGTCCAATCACATCCCAGTTCTTTTGATAAAAAGCAGCACTGTATCCATCAGGACTGGGGCCTTTGTCATCTTTTAAAGGAAATAAAGCCAGCCTTAGTTCAAGATTGCACACCTCCTGAGAAAGGGAGTCCTTCATATTAACAGGAACTTTTGTTTTACAGTCAACCTCTGTCAGCATTTTGAGTTTGAACAAATTTGGTACCCTAGCGAACCATTGTAGTACTCAAGAATCTCCCTTTTTATAGCCCCAGGATCTTGTAACCTGTTCCCACAACCGTCCTCTATACTGAGAATCTTGTTTCTCTTCTGTTTGAAGCCATTTTTTCATGAAACGTATGTTGATCCCCCAGAGATAACCATGTAACTCTTGACTTTTGCATTTTGAAATCCTCTTCGGCTAGACTCAACTCCATTAAGTTAACAAGAAAATCTTTCTCCTTGGCACACAAATCAGCATCATAAGGTTTGGCAAAACACTGGTTCGAATTTGGGCTAAATCTTCTTTAGCCTTCTCCACAATTGAGCAAATATTGTAGTGTTCCAGGTTTAGTGCTCTGAAAATAGGTTCAAGTCTTTTTAGCTTCAGACTGAATTTCAGCAAATAGGAATTACCCTCCACTGGATCCTCGCGAGATTTACTTAGTCTTTGAAGCTGGATTGCAACATTCAAAAGCTGAAGAATTTATCTGTGTAGGTTTTTCCATTATATTCTCATTTTTCTCTGTGAAATGTTATATTTGATTTCTGAATTTTCTGTATCCAGGAATACACTATGAATCCACAGGGAGTGACAGCATTGACAACCCCTCAATCCCTTCTCCGGCACATGCAAGGACACTCAATCCACTGCATTGCTTCAGGCGGTCAAGCCCCAAACTTCAAGTACTTCTTCTTTGCACAAAAGGCAGAGGAGTCATCCACCTTTCTCGTGGAGTGTGTAATCAACTCATCATCTTGTAAAGCTCAACTAAAGATCAAAGCTGACGATGAGAGTACATCCCAAGCCTTCACTGATTTGTTCCAATCAGCTTTGTCTACGTTAGGTACACCCTAGTCATTTGAGCTTGTTATAAGCTCAGAGGTTTTGATTTAATATCCTTAATCTACTGAAGAAATAATATGAGAGAGAGAGAGAGAGAGAGAGAGAGAGAGAGAGAGAGAGAGAGAGAGAGAGAGAGAGAGAGAGAGAGAGAGTAGTGTACCTTATCAGTGAACATAACCGTTGTGGTTCGTGGTCCATGATTTCTTGATATGTGAATCACTAGCATTTGCGGCCTCTTCTAAATTATTTGTCATGATTGCCGAGAACCTTTGTGCATTTACGCTTGGCACCTGTAACATTTGTGAAAGTTGTGATAAGAATTGTGCAGGCTTTGCTTGCCCCAAGTGAGATTTGTCTCGCTTGGAAAGCTATGAATTTTTAAATTTTTTTGAGCAATTATTTTTCCCGATGATAATGAAAAATGTTTGGATTGAGTTACTGAATTTCTGAGAAGGGTTTGGAAAACCTCAGCTGGCTTCATTTGATGCGTTTTCAGTAACCTATAACATTATTTCCGTGTTGGTAGTACATAGTATGCAGGTTGCTGAAATATTTCTCCAATAACTGAAGGACAATTCTATTTGCAACCCAGTATTTACTCCATACAACCCCCAACTAAAATTCCCCAAACAAATTTACTACATACAATCGACTAAATACCCAAAACTTTCAACAATACCCCTCGCTCAAAAACCTAAAAAGTATACTTCCTTCCCTCTCCCCTTCCCCATCGTCTTCCTCTTCTCCCTAAAAAAATTTGACATCTCTCTCGCTTCTCTCTCCCCCTAGTCAACCACCACCTCTATCCCTCCTCCCACCACCTCCCTCCTCCCTCCCACCGGTCGAGCACCATCTGTAACGCCCCGAATTTTGGAAAAGTTATTATTATTATTACAATAATAGAAGTCTAAATAAATAATAAAAGTCTAAAATAAAAATTCTTATTATTACATTTACAACAACTGGGTCGGGTCTACGGCTTCTCTCAGACCTCTGTCGGGTCTGTCCCCAAGTCAGCAGCTTCTCCATACTGCTCCAAGTTGAAGTATCCCTCCTGATCATTCTGATAACCTGGCATAATACGTCTGAGTTGACGAGCAACATCATAGTATTATGCCAGGGTTAAACAAAGTAACACCGTGAGCGATACGCCCAGTAAATTACCCTACCCAATCTTAGACTAGCAATTCTAGAACAATATAAGAATAGGTGGCAACAAAATATTTTATGCTCAGAGAATCATGATTTCATGCGTGGTGGTAAAAATAGTGTAAGTGGAATCAGAATGCGTGCAATAGTGCCAAATTCCGTAAACAGCAGTGTCCATGCATCGTGATCAAACAACAGTGTCAAAACAGTATCTCGTGTCATTTTCTCATATCGATATTCTTCTTCAAATTTCATGTTCACGTCAATCGATATCATCTCCCACCGCTAGTAAGTTATTGAGCCCGTTTCTGTCTCGTTTCAACTGACGAGTCCCAACCTTCCGCTGGAGGTCCCAACCGTCTTACATCACTGAACTTAACCAGTCTGTTTGTAAGGTCCGTCCACCCCGCGACTCACCCGACATAGTCCCAGCCATCTTATGTCACCGAACTTAACCATCTTATGTCCATTATGTGTTATGCATGCTTAACCCTAGCCTCCACACTCTCTCCGCGAGTTGGGGCTGGCGTTCTCGCTGCGTTACTGCATCGATCTAGTCCCGGCTGTCTCATATCAGTGAACTTAACCAGTCTGTTTATGAGGTTCGTTTACTAGTCATCATCGCATCAGTCTAGTCCCGGCTCTCTCATATCACTGAACTTAACCAGTCTGTTTATGAGGTCTGTCCACTAGCCGTCACCACATTTTGTGGACACCCGTCGGGTGGACACCCACACGATGGCTCTCGGTGATTGGATTTTGAAAACGATTATGGAGTCGCCACTAGGGTTTTAGGACCGAACCCGAGAAACCATTAAAAATGACTCGCTATGCCCAATGGTTTTGAAAATGTTTTACCGGTCATGCGAAAAACCTTTTGTTTTTTGGATTCGGGGGTTTGGTTACGAGGGGGGAATGTTTTTAATGCACCCCCTCGCCCGGTCCGTAAACCGGTCTCTACTCAATAATTTGTGGGATATGAAAACATTTTGAATTTGATTTTATACATGAAAGAGGGAATACGGGGATGGAGAACACGTAAGCAAGATAAAACACAATATACTCCCTCCGTCCCATATTGTTTGGTGTTTTTTGGGAATCCAACTTTTTTAGAAACATAATCATTGGAAGCTAAAAATGTTTCAATTCCCCAAAATACCCTTGATTTGTCAACTAGTGTATGAAAACCGTGCCGTGTCGTGATCGTATCGTTTTGTGCTCGTGCTATGCAATATGATTTTTCAAAACTCTTTTCATGCAAAACCTCATGCAGTCCTTCCAAAATCATGCAGTGTCATTGTCATTGTCATGCTCGTGCATCATGTCTTTTCAAAACTTTTTCCGTGAAAAATTCCTTTCTCGTAAAACGTGTCGCTTTAAGTCAAAACTATTTTTGGGCGACTACTCTTGACAACGAGATAACCAGGAAAGTCCCAGGTCGGGGGATCGGAATATCCAGTTAATAGCACTCATCCCTTTCTTAGACAGCGCGAAGCTTGTCTTTTTTACAGACTTTCAAGGGTGTTAGCCTTGGGCTATCTCATCATCTTAAGCGAGTCAAAATATTTTGATAGAATTTTTTTTTTTTTTGGAAAATCTCGTCGTTGAAAATGTACTTTTCGTTTCAAAACTTGTTGGGCATTATAACGGCGCATTTTCAAAAGTCTCTTTTTGTGCATGCAAAGTAGCAATACTTTTCAAAATCTTCTGGGCATTATGACTACGCGATTTTGAGAAAACATTTTCAATGCGGGCATTATAACGACTTTGTGCGTTTAAAAGTAAATTTTTCCTAAGCCACCATTTTACTTTTTAAGAAAACTAGTAAACTTCCTTTCAAAACCAACTTGGAAACAACTACGGAAAAATTATTTCGACTACGAGAAGAACAAAACGACTACGTGAAAATATTTTCTAGTCTAGAAAACTAGAGTAGAGTTTAAGTAAGATAACCTAGTTGAATCCGAAACTAGTCGGGGCCGATCCTAGCTAGGTTGAACTTCCCTGCAACTACGGACACCACACAAACTCTTTTCCTACCAAATTTCTTCTAACTTTTGGATTGGAGGGTGGTCGAGGGTGGTAGTGAGCGGCGGCTAGGAGTGGGTTTTGGATGAATTTTGGAAGAACAAGAAGAACAAGAACTAGAACAAGAAGAATACTACAAAGGTGGCAAGTGTGTGTGATTTTGGTGTGAGGTTTACAAGCAATGCATGGGGGTATTTATAGGAGAGCCTTGGCCTCTCCCTCACCCTTGTTTGGCCGGCCATGGGGGAGTTCCCATGTGCCATCAATGCTTCCAACTTCTCTCATTTATGAGAGAAGTACAAGACCTTGATTTGTGGGATGTGTTGGCCTAGGTTAACTTAGGGTTGTACAAGGCTAGGTGCTATGGAATTTAATGGGGCCATGTGCATGGAAGTTTCACCACACTAGATAGCCACACTTGGTTGTGTAGAAATTTGCATGACCACCTTTGGTTTGGGGAGTTTTTGGTACACCAAATCAAGACTTACTAACTAAGTTATCCAACATATAGCCATAGGGCTATTTTTAGGGCTAAGGGTATAGCATGAATCTCCCATTAATGGGGAGATTTGATTCCCCCAAATGTGGCAAGTGTGAGGTTTAGGTTGCTAGGCTAGCATGTGCATGAAAATGCACATGCAAAATGTAAGCCTTGGTGAGCAAGGCTCACCCTCCCCTCACTCCCCAACCGTCCATCTCTCTCTCTCCCTCTCCCTCACTTACACAATCTAACCTACTTCGTACCGAGCTTGACTAAATCTATGGTAGGTGGTTCTAACTTAAATGGGAGGTAGGTTTGGCTTGATGAAATAAATATGACATTAAATGGGTTGGTTGGAGGGTAGCAAGGAATTACGGGTGGTGAAACGGGTAGCCCTCGACACGTACATGTAGTCTCATGACTAGTTTTCGCAAAATAAATAACTAAAACAATAATTAAATTTAATATTGAATAGCAATTAAGAAAAATAAAATAAGAAAATTAATTTATTGAATTAAATATTCGAATTTTTAATCGGCCGAAAATACGGGCCGTTACACCATCTCTCTCTCCCACTGATCAATCACCACCATCATCTCTCTGTCTGTGCGGCACTGCAAGTAGCAAACTGTGAAAATTGGATTTCTACTCTCTCTATCTATTTCGAATTAAATATTCAAATTTTTAATCGGTCGAAAATACGGGCCGTTACACCATCTCTCTCCCTCCCACCGATTCATCACCACCATCATCTCTCCATCTGTGCGGCCCTGCAAGTAGCAAACTGAGAAAATTGGATTTCTACTCTCTTTATCTATTTCGGTATGTAAATGTTGAAAATACATCATATTTTTCGACTTTAGATTGTCGAAAAATATGATGTATTTACGACATTAGGTTGTCGAAATGTATTTTGTCAAATTAAGAAATTTCCCAAGTATCTACTTCGGTATCCAAACGTCGAAATAATGTACGAATTCCGACATTAGTTTAATGGAAATTATGATGAATTTCGACATTAGCTTGTCGAAACGTATTTTTTCAAAATATGAAAATTTTGAAGTACCTGCATTGGTATCCAAATGTCGAATATGTGCACATATTTCGGTGTGTGAATATCGAAAATATAGTCGTTTTTCAGGGGAGGTGTCAAAATCCTGGGCAGTTTTTTCCAGTCGAGTTTTTAGTATTCAAATGGATTCCTTATCTCTTCATGACATTTCAGCTCCACAAAGGGTAGGGCTGTCCACCGGATCATCCGATCCGCCCCAATCCGATCCGTCCGTTAATCCATCCGTGAATGTTCGGTTTGGTTCCGGATCGAGAATTTCTTACTGGTGGTTCCGGATCCGGATCGGATCGGATCCGCCCAATAATCCTTCTTTAATCTGTCAAATCCGTCCGATCCGATACGATCCGTAACCGATCCGATCCATCCGTATGTCACCTACGGATGGTTCCGGATCTTAAAAACCATAATCCGTTCTGAGCGGATTGGATCGGATTCGGATCCGATCCATGGACACCCCTAAAAGGCATCCATCACAGAGGTGGAAAGAGGTGGAGAGGGGTGGAAAAGGTGGCGGTGGTAGGTCAAAAGAGGTGGAGATGGCGTCTGGTTCAAGTGGAAAAGGGTGGCAGTGTTAGGGTTTTCATGAAGAAGAAGAAGAATGTATTGGGATGTGTAGATTTTATTTAGGAATATTTTAGTCTTTAGCCAATAATGTAATTTATGGGTATTGTGTGAAGTTTTTAGTGAGTTGTAAGGAATAAATAAGGGGTTCCAAATCGAATCGTCCTAACTGAAAAGCATGACACAATAATCGTAAAAGGTAAAAAGAGTATCTCATAAGATACTAGATACTTCTAACAAACCAAAATTTTAGTCCACAGCGTTACTTGCAAAAATTGAACGCGGAGACTTTTAAGTTCATGATTTGTCTAAATGACAACCTTACACTGGCATTTTTGCTATAGGAAACAAAAAATACAGTAATTGATAGTCAGCACGTAAAAAAATTTCGTCAGATTCTCGTGACGTAAAATATGATCTTAAACGAAAAATACTGGAAAGTAAAATGTAGATTTTCAAGGTGCACATCTACTTCATATGTGCAAATAATGCATACTGCAAATTTGTTTGTTCTATCCCATGGGTTTTAGCTTCTCAACCTTTTCAGTTTTTGCTCTCTGTTTCAATCCATTTTGTTAATCATCGTGCTTATGAAAAAGGAGGTAGTCTGTTTCATTTCAAACATGATAGGCTACCAATATTTGGTCGCATCGATTTATCTGCATTGTCGGATAACTAGGCAAACCTTACGAGATGAAAGTTTCGGATCACTGAGGTAGACCTGGAGCCAACCTAATTTTGGCCGCTAGGACAGTCCAGAAGCCCCAACAATGCAGAGTGAAATTTTTCGCCAAGTGTAACTCCTGATAAAAGTTTCAGCCATTGTATTCTCTCACATGAATTAGTGATTTACCTAACAAATGAAGAGAAGTAAAGGAACATAACAGGAAAAACAAAGAGAAACAATGAAACAAGATTCAGGAAAAACAAATTTGAAGTATCTGAAAATAATCTGACTACCTTCCAAATGATTTGATACAAAAGCAACAATGCCAGCCTCCTTGAATCAGAAGCTGAAACAGTAAAGCCGGATTGACCATGAAAAAAATTGATTGATTCTATCATTGCTTCTAATCCCAAACTCAAGAACCTAAAGTTGGCATTTTCAAAATTCTCCACAACTTTTCCTGGTTCTTTTTTATCCTTTATTTTCCAGTTTCATATCCAGATCCTCAAAGTAAAGGAAGAAACACAGTTGAAGGAGACAGAACTATCCACCTTGGCCTTCTTCCTCATTCATACCTAGGAAAGATTTGAACCATTGCTTCCAAGGAGCATCCTGTTGTTGCTCGACCCACGACAGAAAACAGCTATCTAACAAGCAGAAGAGGTTTACGTACAAAAGTTGGTACCTCACTGGAACAAATCTGAAATTTGCAACCTGAAGAAGTGGCCATATCCCACCCTCCAAAATGAATGCCGGTACGAAATCCCTCTTCACATCTTCTTTAACTTGAGCAGCACTCTTTCCGGAAGAAAAGCCCATGTAAGAGAAAAACACAAGCAAGTCCAAAGGACCGAAAATGATCCCATCCAGTGCTACTTTACTGGCAACGAATCTCATGGATTTGGGTTGTAAGTGAAGACGGGACTTCATAACCCGGTCCAGGCCTTCATACCTACAAGAGGAGAAATCAAGATACTGGCAACAAAGCTAAGGGAAAATTTCAACCGTTGAAATCATTAATAAGGGAAAGAAACATGACAGTCACGGTGTTCCCACCAAAGTTAAAGCCACAAAGACATCTCGGAAAAGGGCGCGAACTAGGTTGAACGCAATTTCTAAGTCTCTACGTGGTTTATTCCTCCCGGAAATGGTAGCTTGACCACTTGTCCATATACTTGCCTAAGAAGCACAAAATATTTCAATGGGTAATTGGAAGAAATCTGCCTTTTTTTTTTGTAAAGAAAAATCTGCCTTCTTCAGAAGATCCTTGTTAGAAGGCATTTTCCCCCCTTCCTGGCAAGCAAGAAGGCATAGGAAAAAACCACTTGTTCAGTCAAAGATAGCTCACAACGGAAGGAGAATATGATCTTTCTTTGCTTGAAAGCTATTTGTTGCTAAAGTAGATCAAAGCGAGGCTTTCCGGTCTTTGTCCATACTCTTTCTTAGCCAAGTCAGGTATTCGCTCTTTCCATCAAACTATTGTTAAAACAAATCAAAGACAATCTGCCTTGTGCTTGTTTTGGGGATGAGAGCGAGAGAGGGCTGAGGCCTAATTATACAACTCTTTCCAGCACTCCAGGGAGACCCACGCTAACACAAGGAAAAGCTTCCCAAACTTAAAAGTCCATGCTCCGCATGTAAATCACCCGTGCAAAAATGAGAACTACTAACCAGAAATGGCCAACTGGTCCAACAAATCCAAATCCAAACAAGCTTGTGGTTGCTACACGTCTCCAATTGATCTTTAATTCTTCATCTTCACCCTGTCATATCAAGGCAACATAATCATTGTAGAGAATATCAGGAAATAAACTCATTGGCAGCCAAGTTCTTAGCTGTCCAACCATGTGATGAGCTAGGACATCATTTCCCATCAACTGACAAGAAAACAAAAATGTCATCGATTTCAAAATTTCGGTATTACTAACATACTTGAAACAACAAGATATTGATGTAGTATATAATCTTGGTTCCTCAACAATCTTTGCATGGATTGGTCCCCGTCACAGTCCATATAGCACATAACCTAGGGACGTGTCTTCTGATAATTAACAATCACGACCCAGAGAAGAGAATCGATAGAAACAACGGCTGCCCTTGAGTCTCGGACACATGTGAGAACCTTATGAAGACAAGCTTTATGCGTCGGAGTCGGACCTCCTTTTCTCAGGAAATAACAGCATTCGTATTAACTTTGAGGTACTGGCCGATTTGATCCCACCTCTATAAATTATTTCGAGAATTACAAACAGCCAGTCATGACTCAAATACTATAATGCAATGCAAAGTCTGCTAAACTGTATTGCGGGACAAGAAGTATTATCTTTCATTCCCACAACCAGAAAAAATCCTAGTCAAATGGCCTGAACCACATTTCTCACTCTGCCACAGCTTTTCTGATTCTCATTGTAGAGAACAGTTTTCCTTTCCTCTTCTTTTTTTCAAGTTGTCTTGATAACCAAATAGCTCTCTGTGTGGAGTATAATAAGCCTCAGTAGCTCATTGTTACACAAAGCTGAGTTTAACAAAAATAGCTGAGACTGAGCTTGAATCGAAGGGGCGTTGAAGCACAACTAAGCCACTTTGAGCATCTTTACAAAGACACTCGTTTCAGCACTTAACCAGATGGGTAAAAGAACCAAAGAAGAGTAAGAAGAAAACACTTCCTTATGATCTTACAGCCTGCATGGCTGCACCCATGATTTTAGGTCATAGAAACTTATATAAGATCTACCTTCGAGAAGACAAGTAGTGTAAAAAGCCCCTGTTAGCGAAGCACGCAAGCATGTAAATGAGTAAGCACCGTATTGAAGACAGGAAAAACAAAAAACGTAACAAATTGGATGTCAGTGCCTTACCTTCCAAACAATTTTGGTGAAAAGGAAGTCACAACAGTAAACCTACTGAACATCCCAACACGAATACAGTGCGATTTCTTCATCCCACCAAGAAGTTGTTCATACCAATGGATCAAAATATTGTAGTATGTCCACACTTCAAAACAAACACAGAAAGAAAAGAAAAAGAATGCATAGCCGTGCAAGATGTTAAAGAGCCATTAATGGACCAGTCTCCCACAAAACTTATTAGTGTTTACTCGTCGGTTCAGCATTCTGCAGTAAGTGATATAAAGTTCTAAGAACTACAAGTACATTTCGTAGTTCATATTACTGACAACAGTTATGTCCAAGTATGTAAAGCAAAGAAAAACGAGTTAACACTGTCAACTTCATATGGGTAACTTGCTGAGGTTTTTATGAAAAAGCTTCAAAGTGGAATGAATATCGAAAACATTGACTACACAACAACAACAATAACATAACCATTTAGTCCCCAATCATTGGGGGTATGGGCGGAGGATGATTGGAGACAGACCTAACCTTTGGCAATATGCACAAAGTGGCTGCTCTCAGAGTACCACTGAAACAGTGGCCCCCCAAACCTCCAAGAACAGAGAAGCTACAGGGACGTTTTGTTGCAGAACCATACCCTCAAATCAAAGCCGAAAGGCATCAGGGAGGGCAGGCCTAGAGACCCAAATTAAAAGTTTGAGAACCAAATGATTGTCCCAAGTTAACAGCATACCATTCTAAAGGAAAGATACCTATTTGACCAGCCTGGTCTAAAATCCAAAAGAAAAAGGCTCACAAAAAATGATGCACTTCGGAAATGAATTTCTAGTGGGTCTTGTTTTTTGGTGTCTTTACATGTAGGCAGTAGCCACTCTCTTTTCCTCACTTGTTCAGGTCAGTGGCTTATGTTAGTATATAAATTCCCCTATTTAAAGGCTACTAGTGCAATGATTGTGCACAACCAAGGCCCATTACCAAAAAATTAAGTAGAAGAATACTTGTAAAAAACGTGCATTAAAATACTTTCGTACACAAATTTTTTAAATTTTTTCTCATCGAATTAAAGATCTCTATTAGTAGTTTAATTTGGTGCAAAAGAAAAAATTATGCGGGAAAGTACTTTACTTTTTTATCCGAACGAGAGGGCAAAACCAACTTAACAAGCCAACAATGTAAAATACTTCCGCAAACAATTTTTTAAAGTTTTTCGCATCGAATTAAAGATCTCTATTAGTAGTTTAATTTGGTGCAAATAAAAAAAAAATCATGCAGGGAAGTACTTTATTTTTTGATCCGAAAGAAATTGTAAAGCCAACCCAACTAAAGCCAACAATGTAAAATACTTTTTTATACAAATTTCAATTTTTTTCGCATCGAATTAAAGATCTCTATTAGTAGTTTATGGTGCAAAAAAAATAAGAATTATGCGCGAAATTACTTTATTTTTTTATCCGAAGGAAATTGCATAGTGCTTTATTGGATGCATGTAGCAGCAGTACCATGGGCATCGGGAGCGGGGAGATTAGGAAGGACATCCGAGTAATTTTACCAGGGGGATAAGGGGGTAATATTTATGGACACCCCCTGGGCTGTCCACATAAAGAACACATCAGCAGAGGTAATATTTAGTCCGAGTGATAAATAAAACCCCTTATCTTTTTCTTCCCAAACCAAGGCATACTAATGGGACCGGGACTATTTATTACCCCCAACTCTTATACCCCCCGTAACACCCCAGCCAGACGAGCCATAAAGGTAATAAGGACGCTAAAGTGAAATCGATGGCTAGCCATATTTTGGTCAATTTTTGCAATTGTGTCCTTTGAATGCAGCCCCTCAAGGTTTTGTTCCACGGATAATTTGGGCTCTTCACAATGAGAGCCTTGTTTGGATGCCGGCCGGATATATCAGCCGCTTGGATTTGTTCTCCTGGCCCCACACAAATCCTGTCTTTAGTTGGAATTTTCGCAAGGTGGATTTGGGGGGAAGGTGGATTACAAATTCAATTTGGTCATTGCAATTAAAGGAGTTCAACCGAATTTTCCCTTCCAAATGAGATTTGCATGTTTCATTTGTAAACTCATCTCTCTCTCCATGTAAATGAAATACTGAAGTCCACTAAATACACGAAACTGGCTTTTTGGAGAGAATCAACAAATATTCTGTGAAGGGAAATAAAGAATGCATGAAATAATCATTAAAAAATGATTTACGAAAGGTTATAACCAGTAAATTAATGACAAAGGGAGAGCGAAAATTAATGGGTTACCATACTAATATTCAACAGGCAAATTAATTTCCAAATGGATGAACTTTGAAATGGTAGGCATGTATTCTTCCTGAGCAGAGCAAAACAAATGGCGAAGCAATCATTGGTCGGATGGAATGTAATTTGAGGACCAATTAAGGAAACCAAAAGGGATATTAAATGAACAACATGAATTGGAAAAAGTAATAGAATGGGAAGGAATAGTGAACCGAATGAAGAAAAACATGAAAAGAGAAGAAGTTCTAGAACGAAGCAAACAAAATGTGAAATAATCAGAGAGAAAAATGCCTTTGCACTCCTTGTAGGGACATGATAGTTCACGGACAATAAATTCTGTTATGGTGATTCTATGTGTCCAATATTCCTTTTGCTCTAAGGGATGTGTTGTTTGTAAAGGATGTGTCCCTAGGCAAACCATTGCAACTTCAAAATTAAGGAAGGTCATTTTAGGGATAAAAAGTGTGGGAAACACTCCCCCCCCTCTTCGGTCTTTTTAAAGTAGTAGTAGATTGGAGTGGGGCAAAAGCATCACAAAACATAGTTGATGAAAATGATTAACAGCTGCCAATAATTGCATTGAAAGGAAGTGTGAAGAAAGATGAATACTTCCAGAGTGTAGCGATTTCAGCATGTTGTCTATGTACGGAAAATTGCCAACAACATCTCCCGTATCTAGCAAGGCTTTAATTAACAAGAACTAATAACTGATTTCCCAACTCCTTGCAAATAAGTTGAAGACAAGGTAACGAAACATAACACTGCTATGAATGTTCTATAACATTGAACAGACTAGAAAATGACTCCATCACCAACCGAAAATTAGATTGTTCCCGAAAGAACGGCAAGAGTCTCTCTCAATCAATCCAAGCTAATACCCTAAACTCCCTTCTAAAAATTGGCTACTCATAACCCTGCTTGCCTATGCCATATGATTGAAAGCACTAAGGTTCAGCTTTGAAGAAAATTAGTATATCGTATTAATCAAACAATGTAGAGTCGCGATGGCAACGGTTAACCTTGAGGGGTCCACTAATTTCACAGGTTAAAAAAGTGATGGACTTTGGATCAACAATTCCTTTTTAATTTCACAAATGTTTGATCTTGTAGATTTAACAAATGAATCATGCTTAGTCACAAAATGAATCAGGCCTACAAACCTTGAGGTTTTACAATTTCAAATCTTGAATCTGGAGGCACCAACTTTGTGTATAAACTCACCTTAGGTTTAATCCGTACCCATCTATCTACTCCTCCCAAATGCCCTAACGAAGACTAAACTATTGTAGTTCAATTAAGAACTTCGTGCATGAGAGAGAGGTGCCATAAGGGCAAAACCACCAATGAGGGGTTGGAAACTCGGACTTAGTGGGGCTAAACCTACTCCTAACACCATCCACACGTGGTTGGACCTTAGTTTCGGTCCCAACATAGATGCGGTGGGTCCTCTACAAATATGTTGGTGTGGCGTAACGGGGCAATACTCCTTGGGGGTGATGGGCATTTTTTTGTAATAAAAAAAAGGGGGGGGGGGGGGGGGGGGGGGGAAAAACT
>JAXBDA010002828.1:0-39223 GCA_036023075.1 Gaultheria prostrata | reverse complement strand
CCACTGTTTCTTCACCTCATTTTCTAGACCAAAAAACCCATGAACTCCCTCCAACATCTTCTTCATCACACTCTCACTCACCCCATGATTCACCACTTGGAAAAACCCCCAAGTCTCGGCAGCGTCCCGGACTTCTTCCACCACCTCCTTGTGTCTGATTGAATCTTTTTGGACATTTTCGAGGTCTATGACAGGAAATCTGAACTGGGTTTCTGTTTGTTTTGATGGGTTTGGGGATTTTTCGGGTGTTCGAATGAAAATCCGTGGGATTTGGGAAATTCCTGAATCCACTAAGCCTTTGACGCCAAGTTTTGTGGCGTCGAAGGCTTTTAATTCACTTTCTCTATCATAGCTTGTTGAAATTGAAGGTTCTGTAGAGGTAACCATTTCCTTTCTTGAGTATTGGGATTCTATGCCTGAAACTGGATTTATGGCTTAGAATCAAGAAGAAGGGATGAGGATAGCCATCATTTTTGACTGATGGAGAATGAAGACAATTTGCTAATAATCCAAAAGCTTGTCCCAGTGGTTAATCGATTTGTCTCGGGCCTCTCGACAGAACTTATGACCTCAAGGTCGCAAGGTCAATTTCCCAAGGCAGCGATTTGTCCTTGGGGCCATCTCACCCAATGCGAACGAGTGAAAAGGGCTGTAAAAGGAATTGAAAATCTTAGTCTAGTGCATCGGGACACTCTAATAGGGGGAAAAAGCGTTACATCAAAGCACAGCACAGCTATAATTGAAGTTAAAAGTCATGAAACAAATGGACAAAAAAAACCGTGATTGGAGGAAGCTCCCGCTCAAGCTTTTCATATGTGATCCATCCCGTGTTCACGAATATAACATAATCGTTCATCTTGCAAAACTTGTCAAGCCTTCGCCTATACTTGTTTGGGTAATAATTTGAGTCCCACTTAATTGAGGTAAAATTAGAGTAAAACTCACTTTAATTAGTATAAGTTTGAATTGTGAAGTGGAGTGCATTTTGAGAGGCTAATTTTGAGTTTAACTTGGAAAAAAGAGGGTAAAGGTTAGAGATGCTTGGAAGATAATTCACATTAACACCAAATTAACATCCTAATTTTGTTGTCTATGTTAGTTTTTGTAACTTAAGCTTATCAAGGGTATATCAGGCATTCAGGCAACCAATTTTATAACACCTTTGGCCTAAGATGTGTGGGAATTCATTAGATGTATTATTTGCACTATGAATAACGTCAATGGTCTCAACCCCAAGAGTTGGTCTAGTGGTCAAGACTTGTGATTTTAACTATTAATTAACTCAATTTGGTCTAGTGATCAAGGCTTGTGACCTAACGGTTAATTAACTCAATTTGCTTTCTCCCAAGGTTTCAAATTCGGAATATTTCAGATGCTATCAACTCCTTCGGGGCAAGTCCAAATGGAGCTTTGTTCCGACTTTAATTGGACTCCCCGCTAGTGGGTTGTAGGATCGAGCCTCTAAGATTAATCGAGATACACATAAATTAGCCCGGGCATTGAGTTTTTAAAAAAAGAATAAGGTCAATGGCCTCAAGGGTCAGTTCTCACCCGATAGTAACCATTGATGAGTACAGAGCACTAGTGACGGAGACAATGAATATGCCAGGTTTGAATTTCCGAAGTACCAAAAAAAGAATACACCGAAAGTACGATTAAGAGACAGTAGAGAGATATCCTCATTCTACTAACGAAAGATAGCTTATTTAAAAAATCAAGACATGTCATTTTCTCAGATATATCACATAAAAGAACTATGAAAAGCCAGTTAATTCTAAAAACATCCTTAAACATGTTGGAATTACTTGCGAACAAATTTTTCGGCCTCAAGCCACATTTGCCCCATAAACATGTCGGCAGTTGTTCCCTCCTACCCCTCTTTTAGGTGTCAATATTTGATGCGGAACAATTTTAGGACTAACAAAACAGACATTTGAACGAATCCTAAATTTATTTAGAACTGTCCGATACGAATGAGCATCTTTATACTATTTTGCAGGGTTTGTGTTCAACAAACTTTTTCGAACACATTTGTGTCCGGATCCATGCATTTAACTCCGTAAGCAGTGACTTTCCCCAAGTATTTAACGTTCTGGAATCCCATGCAAAAGTTACATGTGATACTGAGCATCTCCAACCATTCATCATTTCAGAACATTACTTCATTTCATATTAACACCTTAACACTAAGCAATAACACATTTTCTCCCAAAACGAATGGAACATACAACAAATAAGGGGCAGTAAAAATCTTCTCATAATTTTTAGTAAATAATTAGCAAAAAAATTCCATAAACCCAATATCAGAATATCACACCCAAAATGTTGAAATGTAATGAAATAAGCCTAGAAGACAAGGAAAAAGAAAAACAAAGAACTGCCTGCTGTGTCCTACAAAGCATACAAAATTCGGCCCTTCAGTTTTCGAGTGAAATCCAGTGCACAATGGCATTGAGAGACCAAGTACCAACAACAAAAACCCGAACCCATCCCCTTCTCTCTCAAACTGTCTTGGTTTTGGGAGCCTTCTTCTTGATTCTCCTCGGCATCGAATTCTTCATTCCGATAAAGAAGAGCAATGCCCCCAACAATGCCAAGCTCTGTGAGAGAAAAAAAAAAACCATCAATTCCAATTCTTCGGGTTTTGGTGGACGCGTGGATACGGAACAGGGAAAATGAACAAAGAAATCAATGCTCCTTGGGAGATAGGATCTAAGTTGCTGACCTGTGTAAACTTGACAAAAAGCTGAGCAAATTCTTTCTTGTAGACGTCGTAGTTGTAGAAGTCATACAAGATTGCTGTGGTGATTGCCTGGTGCAGAAGCTGCACAAGAAAAAACAATGAATAATGGTCCTCCTATTGAATTTCATATACATTTTCTACATACACTAATAATAACATAGTACTTCAACATTATTAACAGCCCAGTGAGGTGTTATAATCCAAAATAATTATAAGACACCCAAGGAAATTAGTTTGTTTGGTTAGATATCAAAGGAAGGGTGAATAGGTTGAGAGCACAGACCAGCAGATAAGCTCCAATAGAGCTGCCAAAGATGAAAAGAAGACTTCCGAGAGCCTTCACACCAATAGCTGCAGCAACTAGATATTTGATCTGGCAATGACAATTCATGTTATTTCTGCTATAGCGAGGACACGGCTAAGGTTATTGCAACAGGAAATATAAGAAGATTTCTTACTTCAACCTCTGGCACTTGCAGCCCAGTCTGAACTGACACGTGTTTAGAGAGAATATCGAACTTTGGACTCAGGGACTTTGCCGCCGGCCCACCGTCAATGCCAAATTCATTAAACCTAAAAGCAGGAAAAGAATATATTAGTTCAACAAATATGCATATACGCATTCCGATTGAATCTGCCAGTTCCTGGATGCTCCATAGGAATCCGTCGCTATTCCTTTCCTTAACCGAGAAAGGTTCATTCTGAGTCACAAGAGAAATCTCTCTTCTTTTTTTATGAATTTTTCTTATCGTTATGGCAATGCAATGCAAGAGGTCGGAAATAAGGTTGTTTAGTCCGTAGCAACAATTAGAGCCAAATAAATAAATAACATGTGGCGAATATTTCCCTTTAAGCCTCCAGACGGAAAATTTTAAGAGAAGGTTCATGTTTTCGAGAGTGAAAATCTTTCCTCGTCAACGTGGCAGAAAAATACCTTGTCACAAATGCATCAATCCATAACATGAGACAATTTCTAACTACAGCACTCCAGGTAATTTTACGTCTCGCTTGTCATGTATCAACAAGGTATGTCAAGTGAGTTTCCATGAATACACAGAAATAGTAAGCAACTAACATATTGAGCTTCTTCCGAAAAAATCCTCTGAAACTGACCCATAATACCGCAAAATCGCACCAATATTGCTTACCAGTGCTGGCATTCTAGGGGCTGTCGTAGTGAACACAGCATTGGGTACAAGTTACAACTGGAAGCAAGAGACATTTTCAAGTTTGGCAGCTCTCTTATGCTAAATGTACAGAGTCAAGTACAATCTCCACATTGTTAATGTTCTTCACTACCCATTCGTATACATGGCGGGGCCTAGTAGCCAATTAGCCATGAAACGCTCAAGTTGCCTCCAATAACCTCAAATGCCCTTCTGGGGCAACAAGCCATCTAACAAACTCCACTCTCAAGTCTATTTTGAAGGAAATAGAAATGGTAGTCTGCCCAAACAGTACTTTGTTACTCTTAAAATAGGCATTCCATATTCAACCACAGAGAACATCATCATTTCTTTTGGGAAGTACTAGCAATGAACTACAAAATTAAAGTGAGAAACCACCTTCTCCCCAGAGAGTAATTTAACATCAAATTTACGAACAATAAACAAAACTCCTACCCAATTTCATTAAAACAAAAATAACTCCCCCATCGACACCAAGTTAGGGGATATTTTTACTTTTATTTTTATTTTTTGAAAAAGGTTAAATGATACACAATACTAATTAGCAAATAAATATCACATTCCTTATCATACAGGCTACAGCTGACTTACAAATTTTAGGGTCACCGTGGTTCCTTATTCTTTCTTTCTTTTTTCTTTTTGGTTCTTTCTTTTCCCCACTGCCAATACTTAAATGTATACCAATTGTCATTTGGTAGTAGCAGAACAGAATCATCGATAAAAGAAGACAACTATCTAATTGCCAACACGCACAAAAAGGCATAAACGAATGGAAGGGTAGCAGAGGCATAATAATATGTGCACATAAAAACTTATTTTAGCAAAAAGAGAGATACTGAAGTTGGCTGTTCAAAATGAATTCAAATTTTCTATAAGATCTAGGTTACCCATAATCCTTTCTTTCCAATAAATAATGACCACAGTTCACCAAAGTTTCGGTCAACCTTTACAAACCCCTGATGTGACGATGGCCAACTGGCAACCGGCATAGAACTCCAATAAGAAAGTTCAATGTCATAAAATAAACTTTCCTCTCTATTATTAGTGATGTTCTCATCACTGATTATCCAAAAAAAATTGAACACGCGTGACATAAACGTCATAATTATGGAGTCCATACTATCTTCTGATGAAATTATGACAAAAACTGGTTTTTACAAAAGACAATAAGTAACTAACAAAACGAGATACAATGATCTGCAATAAATTTTTCCTAAGAGAAACCACAGATGAGCTCTGAACCAACACATGATTTCGTTTGCAAATCTCATTTTAACAAATAAATTACTGAGTAAGGAGACTGAAGAACAAATAGTATAAAAATAAGAACAGTAATTATTACTATGATCTGAGAAACTTATATTAGAGTTCATATTCTTTATGTCAACGTGACCTAAATTCCTAAAGCAGCCACTGGATGCACTACAAGTTTATATTGTTTTGCACATGATTTGATTTTTCTTTCATATTGTCTATACTAGATCATTCACACGAGTCTAGTAAATGAAATTTTACTTAAATTTGTAAGTAGATCATTGAGCTCAATGAAATCAAATAAACGAGGCATTAGGTCACAATCAAAATAAATACTATATTTATTTTATGAGAGTAAATTCTATTCACCTTATGTGTGAAACTCCCAGTTTCCACAACCCTCATTTTGTGGGCCCCATCAAACATTTATTTTAGTATTAATTTGCACCGTTCATCTTGTAGGGCTAGCAAAATAACAGATCCACGCAAAAAAAGTCAACTTGATTGGATATCGATAGATATTTAAAAAGTTGAATTTCAATTCATAAAATTACCGGTCGGATTCTGTCAATGACTCTGAAGTACCTATTGATATCGGATTAAGCTAATTTTTGGCATAGATATACTACTCTGTGAACTTGACAGGTGGGGCCCATAATGGTTGGTAAGAATTAAATCTCTTATTTTATACAGAGTCTTGAATACAAAAAATTTCAAATAATTTTTTTTCACCGCTGAGCTAAATCTTGCAGCCGTCTGGGATACAAAGCCCTACCACATTTGGCAAATCATCAAAGTTAGCATACTTAAAGAAACCCTAATACATAACCTAAAATTTAAGAACAGAAAAACAGAGTAGTAGAGCTAACTAGAAACAGAAAAGGTGATAAAGTCAAAAACTAAACCACTTTCAGTCCAAATAAACAAGATCCAAGGAATAGTGGACTACCCACTTCCAAAATCTACCACATAACCACTCGCAATTAAAATCTTGCCAAAAAAAAAAAACAAATAAACTAAAATCTTACAAATAGGTGCAAAATCACAGTTAAAAACGGAAATTTGAGCATCTTTAGAGTATATTCGTGTGCATGTCCAGAGAGAAGTTCGAATAAAGCAGATCTGATAGGAACAGAGTGAAGAAGAGGGAAAATCTTACTCTTGCCAAGCGGAAAGAATGAAGACAGAAACAAATAGGACTCTTCCGAGAAACGACACAAACCCCATTGTTGCTGCTCTTTCTCTCTCTAAAT
Source organism: Gaultheria prostrata (assembly GCA_036023075.1). Lineage (NCBI taxonomy): Eukaryota > Viridiplantae > Streptophyta > Magnoliopsida > Ericales > Ericaceae > Gaultheria > Gaultheria prostrata. The sequence goes on along the minus strand of JAXBDA010002828.1, from coordinate 32,786 downwards.
CTCTCTTTTTTTTGAATGCTCTCTCTCTCTCTCTCTCTCTCTCTCTCTCTCTCTCTCTGTGTGGAAATCGAGACAAAACACAGAGATGCGAGGAGTGAATCGAGGGACTTTCTTTGTATGAGAGAGAGAGAGAGAGAGAGAGAGAGAGAGAGTGTGTTTAATAAATAAAGACTTGCTTTGGGTAAAACCGGTCTTTTGAATAGACGACGGATACTGTACGCGCGCGCCCACGGTAAACACACGCTACTCGTTTTCGCTTAGTGCCGCGTGGTGGCCTGTTGGGGTATGATTCGTACTAGTCATGCCCTTTGGACTATTCTTTCTTGCAAAAAATACTACGTACACAACCATTCAATTCACAATTCCTGACATATACGTGGGTCTAACTCATAATTATATGTGGGTCTCACGTGTATGTGAGGGATTATGATTAGATGATTGTGTATGTAGCATGGCCTAACGGAAATCTATGGGCATATATCACGGACAGATAGTTTCGTGGGATCTACGTCAGAGTCTCATACAAATAATTCAAGTTCTTCATTAGTCTAAAAAAATTGTGCTCGAGTGACCCCATTAGAATTAGCTCAATTGGTTACTCCAAAGTGTTTGATCCGATCTTCCAATTTTCGGTAACTCTAAACGTTAAATCGAAAACAAAAGATTGGATCAAGCAATTAGAGTTATCGAATTAAGTTAGCTTTTTCATTGAACCACTAGGAAATATATTTTAAAAATAATAAAAAGATTGAATCATTTGTATATGACTCCAAAATGGACCCATGGAGCGATCTGTGCTGATAGTGTGCTCTCTATCAGCATAGATTTGTGTGAGTAGCACTGCTTTTGGCCTAATAAGTCATTTTGACTTATTTGTTCTTTAATTTTTGTTGTGTTAGTTACTTTTGCTTCAAATTTGTGTGCATCATTGGTTTGTCTCGACAGGAAAAATCGAAAAAAAATAATATGATCGAAACTCTCAATCTTTTGAATAAAGACAACAATAAGTCAAAATGATCTGTCTTTTTTTACTTTTTATTCCTTTATTCAAAAAATATTGAGTTAGGATAAGTTAAGACAAACAAATAATACAAAATAAAAAAAAATGGTGAAAAATTAATTAAATTGAGAAAAAGAAAATTAAAGACTATAAAATAAGTTAGGTGAGTTATTAGGTCAAATCTGGCGTCAATTCTTTTGATAGTTTTCTGTCAAGTTTACTGGTTGTTCCACAAAACTACTCCAACTTAAACTCAAAATTGACTTACTCTTTACGAGACAGGCTATTCTCTCACAATACATCAACCCAATTTCACTCAATAAACTAATTTCACTGACTTTTTGAATAAGTCAATCTGTGGAACATTAGCAGGTCACATTTTTTAGATTAATCATTGGTCTCGATGTGAGGACGATGTGAGAAATAAAAAAATGTAACAACATAAATTAAAATTGAAAAAATATAGTAATTACATATGCAAAAGAGTTTGAAAAAAAATGTTGTCTTCAAGTATTTTTACCATCTTATTATATTATAATTATTTTCACAATCCTGATTTATATGTTTATTTTTCATTTCATTCGTCAAGAAGAACGATGTGATATAATAAATCTAACGAAAATCTTAAGAAAAATTTAAAATTTAAAATTAAATAATTTTAGCGAAAAATTAATTTAACGAAATACATTTTCACTGTAATATTCATGGTATTTTTGTCGGTTAGAATGTAAATCTGAAAATACCAAACATACTGAGAGTACTTTTAATTGAAACTCAACCTCGGCGGATATTATGCACGACCCCACAGTGAACACTGTACCGGTATCGGAAAACTGACACGTGTTAGGTGATGAGCCAATGATTCGGACTAGTTACACGTTTAACCAACCAATGGTGAACTTATCGGAAACGTGGCAAACGGAGAGAGCGAGTTCAACGGTTTTTGAAACGTCTGAGATTATGCAAGTCTCTCTCGTGAGATTTTTATAACTATCCTTGCACTTTTGCCGCTTTACACTTCAAACCCCAGTAGATGTTTGCTCCTTATACTTCTCTTTCCTGATACGTGCATTTTCTACTTTTTGCAAGTGGTAGCTAACTCATGCGGTAGAGCTTTTGGATGCTCCATACTATATTTTGGAATCAAGTCTCGTCCTCATCTTCCCATGTAATAGATTAGAAATAACGAATGACAAAAAAAATAACAAAATAAGGCTTCTTATTACTGACGCATATCGCCTGCTTTGTCCGTCTAACTCAGCCCTACTTTTATAGTGTTTGTCATATATATTTAGACTCATCAGATCAGTTTTGGTAGGATTAAGTTTTTAAGTCTGTTCAGTAAATATAGGCTTGAGAATATTTCTTTATCAAGCTCGGTCTGTATAAAATAATAATAATGTTGTTAATTAATTACTATATGTACAATACCTTTTTTTAAAGCATATATTCCTTGGTCTTTGAGTAACTATATATTATTATTATGGTCCCTCATTTATAATAGTGGTAATGATTAATTTATACTTGAATACTGTAATTAAGAGAAATACTAGGTTTTTTATGGAGGTGTTTTTTTTTTTTTTTGGAAAACAGAGAGAGAATTGCATAGATACCAGAAAGAGTTCACATGAAACAAAGGATATACAATAAACAAGCTGCAAAGTAGTATGAAATAACCAAACACAACATCAAGCAATGACGCATGAAGGTCCTGTCAAACGCCATCCCCGTGTCAGGATGACACACAAAAACAATGCTCATTGGTTATATGGAGGTGTTTGGAAAATTAATGAAATAGATGACCCATCAACAAAGAAACTACATTGAAGTTGACCATTTACCAACAAAGAAACTTCATTTACCAGCTTTACCTTGATGTTTACCATTTCCCACGGAAGAAATTTCATTGAAATAGCTGACCCATCAACGTAGAAACTTCACTGAAAGTTTACCATTTACCAAAAAAGTATCTTCAGTGTTATGAGTAGGAGAGTAGATTGAGGACTCATTCGGTTGACTATATGAGCACCGAATTAGACAATATATCAAACAGACTATGCATGATTCTATGTATGTGCAAAGATTGGTCGTGGAAGCAGTTAAGACACGGCTGAGCTAGTTCTTGGAGACAGAGCCAGCTTAGAGGGCAAGCTGAGGAAGCGACCGCTTTCGACCCCCGAATAATATTATAAAAAATAGGCCTCCAATGTGTTAAAATTCCTATATAAAATAAAATTTTCTCAAAGATTAAAGATTTAGTGCACGTAAGTTTCGCGTTCGAGAATATATTGAGGGCCCTAAATAGGAAGTTCGCTTTTGGCCACCAAAAGTCTTGGGCCGGCACTGCTTGGAGACATATGTGTAGGGCTACAAAAAAACTTAGTTTTAATGGTAGATTGGAGACTCTCTGCATCAGTGTTCTGTGACATCTAATTCTACATATGCAGTGTGTTTTGTTCTCTCAGGGTTTCTCCTTGAGTTTTGGGCTTTGTCCCTTCAAAAAAAAAAAAAAAAATACTATATATACTAATGTACGTATGTCATATTTTCTTCTGTTTGGAGTAAACATGCATCGGAATATAATCCCACAACATTGGCACTTGGTACAAGTTATTATCAATCAAACAAAGAAGGGTTATGTACCTCATCACTATTAATACTTCTTCCCAATCTCAATCTCATTCCCCCGTCCTATAAATCCTATAAAAACTACAACCGTTATCAAATATGACCTAATATGGGGCCTACTTCTCCATAATGGTCTAATCCTGCATATCGAAGGGACTTGATGATAAAGGCAATAGGCTGCTCACGGCCTTCATAATTCTGTCCAGGTTTTTCTATTGATTATTCACGTGACTCTCTATCATGGATATGAATGGATGTGTAGAAGAATTAAACAATATTGGTATACTATATCATAGAATATGGTATTATTAATCTCATCACTATTACTTCGGTGATATTCTATATATTTAACAAAATCATAAATTTAACAAAAATCAATACTAATTTATTTACTATTCCCTCCGTCCCTTTTTAAATGTGTTACCTCGTAATTCCAACTTATTTTCTCTCACATCAACTTTTACAACTTTTACATCTACTTTCCACTACTTACCCTTATCAATATAATAATACCCACTACCTTTTCAAAAAGGAATCTACTTTTAAGGACAAACTAGGAAATGTACCCACTAACTTTTCAAAACACACATTTATTAAGGGACAGCCCAAAATAGAAATGTCTACACTATAAAAGGGATGGAGGGAGTATTAGTCCCCTCGACAAAACAAATGCCCAAGTTTATAGCTATGTTGTTTTCAATTGGCATTTTTCCAATTTGAAGCCAAGGGTTGCAAGGTTGCCTGAACTAATCTACATATCTTCAGGGGCGAAGCCAGAATTTTAGGTTAGCGGGATAAAAAATTAGATCAATATGCAAGATTTTTCTATTTGCTCATGCAAAGAAATAACTAAATTAAAGGGTTAACTATAATGTAGATATACAATGATACATGTATTTTTGCTTTATAATTGGTCCTAAGGACTTATTATATTTCCAAAATAATGTAGGAGGTAGCCTTATTTATAATACTATAAATTTTCGAAAAGAAGAAAAAAAAACTTGAGATTTCTATGCATTTTAAGCAAGTTGGGGCAATTTTTTTAATTTTTTGAGGGGTCAATATTGCAAAATTTAGCTCTAAACTATCAAAAAATCTAGTGAGAAATTAAAATGAGAGGGGTCAAGTGATCCCTCTTGTCCCTTCATGGCTCCGCCCGTGCATACCTGGTTCGAATTTCATCCCACCTAAAATTGAAGTAAAAAAAAAAAAAATTAGTCTGGTCAAGTCAATATATACAAATATTTTTGTTCGCCTTTGAGATGGACCCAGAGGCGGATGCACAAAAAGCACAGGGGGTCACGTGACCCCCCTGAAATTCCAAAAATCAGTTTTTTTTGTGTGAAAAATCTAAGCCATTCAATAGCCTTGAGATAACTGTTCGATTGTGCTTGTAAAAAATCAATTCAATTTGGATAGTTATAGGTAGTTGATCGAATCTTTCGATTCTTCATTCAAAATTTAGGACCCAAAGCTTTGAATGAATTTTGGAGAAAAGTTTGATAAATGTGTGCCCGATTTCATCATCATCTAAACCGTAGGTATAATAAGTCTTATTGAGAAGAGTATTGATAGAAAAATTTCTCTTGATCCGACAACGATATGTATCAATTCAGTTCATATTTTTAAAATAACTAGTTTAACGGCTTCGTGCGTTGCAGAGTGTGATGCCCGTGTGTATTTTGGTTTACAAACTCTAGGGACTCAAATACGTAAGCAACAAACTCTAGGGACTCAAATCCGTAAAGCAACAAACTCCAGGGACTCAAATGCGTAATTTAGCCATACATAGCCAAAAGACCAAAAGGGCATAGCATTATGGCATAATTACAAGAAAACCAATGGGGCAATTTCCAATTGGAGGGCAAAATTGATTGGCCTCTCTTTTATAAGCCTTCATGGCTGGATATTTGCTTTTTGATAACCATAGATGTCGGATCGAAAAAAATGGGTGTGGATTGTAAAATGGGGGGTGTGAAAATCATTTCCCTAATTTTATTTTATAAATTCTCTTCGCAGCAAGCTATACAATATCAACGATTCAGGTCATTAGGATACATGGCACACAATTATCAAAATTGTCTTTAAAATTCATTTTGCATTTACAGTCTTAAATTCTGAATGAAAAATTGAAGGATTCGATCAAGTACCTATGATTATTCAATTCAGTTGAATTTTTTCAAGGCCAATTGAAAAATCATTCTAAGGTTATTGAACGGTTCAGACTTTTCACAAGATCAAAGGTGACCCCCTAGATGGAATTCCTGGATCCGCCACTGAATGGACCACATACTGATCAGTATTTGGGTTTCCAATGGTTTCTTAAAAATTGTTTTGTGCAGTCTTTGGATGCAACATCAACAAATTGTTTCCAAGGAAACATAAAGATTCTCAGTAAATTCCAAAATTCCTCAGATCACGCTAATGATATAAAAAATTGAAAAGGACTGAGGAAAAGTAAAAGCATGTGAGGTTCTTGCAATTAATTAATAAATGTGAGATCTGAAAATCAAGGCAAACCAGTATGTGAAGCAATGAATAAACAAGTCATCAAGTCAGTCAAATGCACCGTGCGTGATTTTTCTAGTGATTGCTCAGTAACAATCACCCGTCGGATCTTTTTTCAATGTTTGAATTGATGATCCATATAGTATAGTACTGCATTTTTCTTTAATTTTTCGTCTATCATTTGTTATACTAGTTTTTTTTTTATCGGCGAAGAAAATTTTATTATCATAAATATATATTAAGAAAATATCATAAATATATATTAAGAAAATATCATTACTAGACTTCTAATCTCAGTAGGTATATAAATAATATTGCAAGGTTTTTTTTTTATTTTTAAAAGTCGAAGCAAAAATATTACTAGTATTTTTTAAGTTATCTCTGGCAACGGAAATATTGTAACGCATTTGATTATAAGATTCAAATACCAATGGTGAAGCTCGATATCGTTTTTCATAAATTTGAGTACTGAAATTTTTACATGATTTCTAAGAAGTAAAATTCTTTCAAAAGAAGAAATTAATACATTGGGAACGGAGGGACAATACCAAAAGGCGAAATGACCCGAAAAGGCCAACCCACCCAAATATTTGTGTAGGTGGTGATGTGTTATTTAAAATCTCTTGCCGTACGTAAGTCCTTAAATTTATTAAATATATCCTGATTCCGACACTAGATGTCACGATTGTATCCGGTTATATATCATTCACTAGGTTCAAGGTCTCGTGCCTAGCACGAGTTTTATGCCCGTGTATTTTAATTCTGATTTTAGGGACTCAAATGCGTAACCAACAAAACTCTAGGGACTCAAATGCGTAAAACAACAACCTCCAGGGACTCAAATGCGTAATTTAGCCATATATAGCCAAAAGGGCATAGCATTGTGGCAGAATTACAATAAAACCAACAGGGCAATTTCCAATCAGAGGGCAAAATTGGCAAAATGTGGCATTTGACCAAATACCAATTTTTTTTGGCTTCTCTTTTATAAGTCTCCGGAGGAGGATATCTCCTCTCTTCCACCATGTTTTGTTGATTTCTTAAATGGTAATCTCGCTAAATTACTTTAAGTTTCGACATAAGTATGTGAACAGAGTCATGTACCCATTTCATATTTCTATTTTTTTTTTCTTTTTTTCTTTTTGCGGAACGGAAGTCGGGGCGACCGACATAAGTTATAACTAACTCATGAGCGTGATTATAAGGATTTTAAACACGTGACGGATCCATGACGTACTTTTTTTATACTGCAGGTTGCCACACTATGCTCCCAAATTATAATACTATTGCAGAACGGGCAGAAGCTTTCATGATCAACTCGTCCTTAAATTTTCCATAGTAGCTTGAGGTCCCGCGCGAGAATTCAATATTTCCTTAATCAGCCACTAAATGAAAAATTCAATCCTCAAAAAATGTAAAAAGTTTGGCTTAAATTTAATTGAATGCAAGAAAAGTTTCAATATCAGTACATGCAATAATCGTGTATATAGTATTTTTTTTTCCACCTAAATGAATATGCAGACAGACTATTTCACATTTTATTCAATTGGGGCTTCAATTCGTGATTTTTAATTATTCACAATCTTATAAACTAAAATACTCCTTAATCATTACACATTTTTTTAATCTTAATTAGTGTTGAGCCAAAGTATATGGTAGGCCTGCTTGAGTAAATAATAAATATGCATGGGCAGCATATAAATTAAGGAAATTTAGATATATACTCAAATATAGCATATGATAAATCAAATGACTAGTTTGAGTATTTGTATATCTTTTTTTTGAAGATCTTCTAATTGTGATGGTTGTGATTGATTCGATCTGGACTTATTTTAACAGCGTAGTTATCTGATATGTGAGCACACTAATTGAAGTAAGTTGACAATTTAATCGTAAAACATACGTGTCCAATTCATGACGCGATTGTAAAATACTTATTGCTACGTCACATTATCAATAGAAGTTAGAAATTCAAATTCTCATAGGACCTGAGAACCATTAAACTTAAATCATGACTGCTAAATAATTAATCATATTGTACCTATCATTACGTGATCAATCACAAATGTAAACTTTAGGCCCTCAAGTTATTAATTATATCATCCACGCAACTCAGGAGTGGGGTCTGCGGTGAATAATCAAAAGCTCAAGGCCTTTAACAGTATTTTGGAATGGGGTGGAAGGAGTTTCTATTTACACTCAAATTTTCCCAGGCCACACATCTTCTTGGTACACACCCTCTCCATATAATTCTATAAAAGCATGCTCACCTCCCTAATTGTTGATGCTAAGAATTGCCTAGTGGTAGTAGTTATAAACTATTTATATGCTTTCTATACATTATTTACAGATGCCGAGACATTTATACTGATAAGTCGAGTGGTGAGCACAGACTGAACTATTCATTCGCCTTTTATTAAAAGAACTTATTTGCATTGAATTCATAAAAAGTGAAACGAGTTTGAAGTTACGATATTATTCCTCTTTCAACAATTAATTATCTCATATCCTGTCATATATTATACTAGACTTAACTTGATCACCAATTTTGAATTAAGTGCAAATGAGTAATTGTTCATGCTAAGAATTGTCTCGTGGTATTGGTTATATGTTTTCTATACATTATTTACAGGTGCCGAAACATTTTTACTCATGCAACCGAGCGGTGAGTAAAGAACGAATTATTTTTTCCTTTTTGCTAAAAAAAATACATTTGCATTGAGTTCAAACAAAGTGAAACGAGTTTGAAATTGCGATATTATTTTTATTTCAACAATTTTCTCATGTCCTGTCATATACTATATTAGACTTACCTTGACCACCACTTTTGATTGCCCCTGCAACTTACCCCAACAACCACATCTAGTCCCCTCATAGACCTCTCTTTTTACTTCCATCCATTGTTTAAAAACTTAAACCATATCAATGCACGCGTAAGAAAATGTAAAAAACAGAGAGAATGCACGAGAGAGAGAGAGAGAGAGAGAGAGAGAGAGAGAATGGTGGTAGGGCATTGTTTTGGAGGTTGGAAGGCTATTAGCATTGCAAAAGGAAAGGGGTGACGATTGGTGGGTAAAGAGTTGCCTAAGCAAACGGGGAGGATGCTTTTCACGATTGGAATGTAGCAAGGATTAGTTTAATAAGTAGATAAATTTTTTGGGATGTCCTAACCAGTATTTGACTAAGGGACAGAGTGGGCAATGAAATAATCCAATCATGATCTTAGCCAAAAAAAGAAAAGAAAATAAAATCCAATTATGGTCTGTGCGTTAGAATCACGTTTTTTGGTGGCCAACTAGCCTCCATATTTTGTACATGCTTGTTATATATGAGAATAAAATAAAATATATAGATAAAAGACTAGAATACCCACCCTTTAAACACATTTGTTTTTTAGAGGTAGATAGAAGAACTCGAGCCTTTTATTAAAGTTTCATCTAAAGGGGTTTGCTCATTCTTATCTCGATGCCCAAGAAAAGTAATGTTTAATTTACTATTGTTAGAATATATGATTAATTTGTCCTAAGAAAATAAGTGCGTGGAATTAGACGATCCCACGGTATAGAACCCATGAGAGTGTCTGGACAGTCCACAATTTGATCCTCTTCACTTCGACTCTGTTCTGAGGAGAGTAGGCCTCTCTCTCTCTCTCTAGACAGCAGTAATGGGGTTCTCTTCGTTCCTCGGCAGGGTCCTCTTCGCCTCCCTCTTCATCCTCTCCGCTTGGCAAACGTAATCAGTTTCTCTCTCTCTCTGTGTGTGTGTGTGTGTGTGTGTCTGTGTATTTACATATTGAATCTTCTGTACGGTATATGCTGTGGTTTTGTAGAAATACAATTGTTGCTATCAGATCTAGATTTTGTAGCTATGGATGTGTTATTTGACATGAATCTTCTTTCAAATGCCTTTTTTTTGGCTGTATTGTGTTGTTCGTTAGAACAGTAAATAAAACTTTAAATTTGTAATCCTCTTGCTTTACGGCCTGTTTGGAATTTGGGAAAAGAGAGGAAAGGAAGTGAAAATTTGAAGAAAGTACGGAGGAAAATTTACTTCTTTTAATTTTTAATTTTTTTTAAAAATTTCCTTCTTTTCTTTTCTTCCAAACAATCCCTTTTAGGGTTTCAAAAGGTGGAAAGTCTTAAGGGGTGTTTAGTGTTTACTATAGTTGTAGAAAGTAGAAACGGATTTTAGATTGTGACTTTGGATTCTACTTTAGGTTATAGATTCTCAATTCTAGTAGAAGTGGGAAGGGTTATTTAGACTATAGCTTTAGATTCTATTTTGGAGAAACTGTTTTCATCTACACGTGAGTTATAATTAAGTTGCCGACCACTGGAAAATTGCAATTTCAGCTTTCAAGTTAGTTAGGATTCAAAATCTCGTCTCAAAGTTAGTTAGGATTCAAAATCTCGTCTCAAGAGGACCTTGAATCTAGTTTATCTAAAATCATTGTTTAGGCCCTTTTTCAGCTCATAAGAATTTCTATAATCTTGAAGTCGGTTGTAAACTTCTTACAATCACTAACAAACTGCTTTTTAAAAGCTAAAATATGTTACGTTAACACGGACTAAGTCAATTGACTTTGGCTTGGGTATAGGATATGGCTTTTTGAAGTATCTGAGAAGTGACAAAATTCTTTTAGTTTCCTTAGAATTTGCTTGGCTGCCAAAGTGGGCGTAATTGTTCGGGTCCACTCATGTGCTGTTTGAGTTGGTCTAACGCAGTTTGGTTTATCTTCATGCATCTAGATTGGGTTGTGAAGTCTGGAATGCATTATGAGTCTAATATATGAGGTTTAATAAGTAAGTGAGAATATGTGAGGAAGAAAATGGACACATAAGGGGATAGTTGTGTAAGTTTTACGCCTGTGGGCTATCTTAGATTTTATTATTTTATTTTTGACTAGTGAATTCTCTCTCCCAAGATGTAGTTAATTTGGGCCAAATCACTTATACTTGTTATTTCTCTTTTGTGTGATTGAATTTTTTTATGGTGTTTCGATTAGCTTGGATGAGATTTGTAGTTAATAATTCTCAACAACGGTGTTTTATCAGTTGGTCTTGGCCCTCTTGGGGATACTTGACTTTACTGTTATCATGTTTCTTAGCTAATTTTGCAATTTTAGTTGGTATGCTTGGAGGTCTTAAATGAAGCATGACTTTTGATGTTGCACATGTATCCTAATTTGCGAACTTGAACTGTTGTCGGGTCTCAATTCCCCAAGTAGTTTTTAATACTGCACGGTTTGATTGGCTGTAATTGAATCATCAAGACTAATTCATCTGAGTTCTGGGGACCTTTTTTGAAATGGGGGATTTTACTAACCCCACCTGGTGCATTTTGCCTGCCATTCATGTACTGTGAGGAGTAGGTTCTTTTATATTTGGTGAGTTAAACCCCAATGGTGTGTTCTGGTTTAAAACAGTCAATAGTAGTGAACTTAAACAATGTTTTTTAAAGGAAGCATTATGGTAGATCTCTATTTTCATCATCCACTGTGAAAATTTGTTGGTCTGGAAAGTACCTGTTGATCTATCTGATAAAAGCTTGGGAACTGATTTACGTAAGCTACTTATACAAGCTGTGAGTGTATGAGGGTTGGGACTTGGGAGTGGTGTTGTTAATCCTGGAAAGGTCTTACCCTTGTCCATTTTCAAGCTATTATGATACAGATAGAAATTCAAGGCGGTTTAGCTGAACCAACCAGCCACCCGTGGGTTTGGTTGTTTACATTCTTAAAGGACTTTTTCCAGTGTTCGTCTAAAAGATTCGCCAATTCACCTGATGCATTCCTATACCTGTTTTGGTTGAGTTTTGCATATGAAGCAGGAGCTGTACTCGTGCATTCTTTTTTCCCTGAAGAATTTTATAATTGTTGCGCAGCAAATATTATTACAGCAGACAACCAAACTAAAAGCTATTTGTGGGTCTTTTTTCCCTTCTTTTCTTTTTTGTTGAATCTTCTACCTTTCTTACTCTTCTTTTCCTTTTTGTTGAATCTTCTATCTTTCTTACTCGTCCTATCTGTTTCATCTGCTTAAGTCAATCCTTTCTTTTCTTCTTCCCTACTTTCTTCCCCCTTTTTTTTTTGATCGGCAAAAAGAAAGGGGCAAAATTACCTTCTCCCCTTCCTTTTAATCTTTTATTTATGTTGCTTTTCACTTCCATCATCCAGCTCTCCTATTTTTTTAAGAGTAGACTGACTTCATCATTTTGGCGAGTCTCTTTACATCATTCATGGAACTCTTTCATTTTGGCGAGTTTCTTTACATTATTTATGGAACTCTTTCTTTTTAATTTTTATCATCCTCCATTTTTTCCTCTTTTGGTGAACTGGCTATGTCCTCCCCCCTGTATTATATGCACTTGGTTTGACCAGAAGGATTATTCATTTCATTGAAGTGTTATGTGCATCTTCACAGGTTCGATGAATTTGGTACTGATGGTGGTCCTGCAGCCAAGGAACTGTCCCCGAAGTTAGCTGTTGTCCAAAGATTTCTAACATCTAAGTTGGGGGAAGGAGTACCAAAAATCGATGTGAGTCTGTTCTTTTATTTTCTGTGCTTTCTACCAGATTTGTTCATGCTTCGTCTTGCTTCAAGTGTAGTTAATCTAATTCGGATATTCTTTATTCAGGTGACCTACGTTGTTGCAGCCTCTATTGTTCTGAAGGGGCTTGGAGGCGCTCTATTTGTATTTGGCAGTTCTCTCGGTGCTTATCTACTGGTTAGGACTATCTGCTCTTCCGAGTTTCAAACTTGTTATATCTTTCAAAAATGAACTAATACCAAACTGTGGTGTTACACTTACCTTCTATCATCTCTCATGTCACCCTTGCTAATCGTCGCCCTTGTTTTTACTTCTTCCTCTTATTTTGTACGTGTAGCTATACTACTTGGCATATACGACTCCACTTTTGTATGATTTCTTCAACTACAAGTACGGTGAACCAGAATTTTTCGCACTTCTTCAGGAGTTCTTGCAGGTTTGCTTTCATATCTCATTATTCCTTACTAGGAAGCACGGGACACATCCACGATCTCAGCACGAGTGCTCAACACACATGGAACATAGGCATATTCAAACATACTCTGGACACTATGTAGCAAGTATACGGACACGAACTCCGATACAGACACGGGACATTGGATTTTAAAAAATTGGGGACAGACACATCAAGGGACACGGAAAAAAAAATTAAATATGTATAAGAAATATTATACAGACATCAGGGGACACTGGATTTTATACTGGTGGAGACATAGTTGTATGTATAAGCTTGAAGCATAAGCATTATATACATCCTATTACACTTTTAACCCAAAGTATTTGAAGAAATACACATTTCACGCCCCCCAAAACCTAAAAATTGCATATTTAACCCCTGTCGTGTCCCTATTTGTGTCATTGCCGTATCCATACCGTGTTCCCCTAAAAACAATTAACTAAATTTATACACATTTTTTCGTGTCCCCTGTTGGCCTTTGGAAGTGTTAGTTCTTCATAGTCCGGACATATGTTGGATACACCCAATTGGCCAATCATGTGTTCAACTTTTTCTTCTTCCTAGTCAAACCCGGTGGGGGACACTTGGGAGTTGGAACGCACTTGGAGGTTATACCGTTATAACATGGTTTCGAAATATGCCTATCACGTCTATTTTGTAGATTAGACATGTCCCAATGTTTCTGTGTCTTTTTGACAAATACCGAGTCCATGTGTCTGTGATCAAAATGCCATGTGCCGATATCTGTGGTTCTTAGGTTTCTCGTCTTCCTTTTTCGCTCCGAGAATCCACTTTGGGTAACTGGATTTCCATTTCTTGACAGTGCATAGCTCTTTTTGGTGCATTGTTATATTTCCTGGGGATGAAGAACTCAATTACTCAGAGGCAGCTGAAAAAGAAGACCCAGAAGACAAAGACAAGTTAGACAGACATATTGAAGAAGCTGTAATGAAATTCGAACTGTTAGAAACAGACCTTTAAGTCTCACGGCTTGAAATGACTCTCGGGAAGATAAGCTTTCCATTCTTGACCTTGTCTCCAAAGCTATTTAGTCCATTGTTTTGTGCTGCAATTGTCTTTCATTCTTCCTGGATTTTTAATTTGACAAGGTGTTAATTCTTAAAGCCCTTATTTGGGGTGAGATATCTTTTACTTTGAGGAGAACATAGACGGTCAAAGTTTTGGGCATTTTCATAGAGATTTTAAGGCTGGAAATATCTCGCTAGGTAATAATACTACTATTTGTTTTAATAACTCAGTTTTCAGATCAGCTTACGTGCATCGTGACTAATCCGTAGACCAATTCCATCATTAACTAGTGGGTGCCCTCCGAAGACCACCAATCCTGTCATTCACTAGTGGGTGCCCAGTTAAAGCCGGAGCCAACTACGTATTGAAAACAGTTTTTTTCCCTTGGTTAAAGCCCAAGGGACCTTCTTTGTTGAAATCAATGAGCAGGATCCCTTCCCTAGTAAGTCTTCCAGCTTGACAATGTGGTAGAATTTTCTTGGATAAGATTTAATTGGATCAATTATGTAGAATTTTCTTGGATCAGTTATGTAGAGCCCAACTAGTTCTGTAGAATCTTCTTCATTGGCCAGAAGATGGTAGGTCGGCCATATGTGGCCTTGGGGAAGATATTAAGCAGGCAATCAAAGACAACTGAAGCCATAGATCTATATGAGAAAGGCTGCCATGCTAGGCTAATAGGAGTAGTTACTATGGTCTAGCAATTGAATTAGCCCTTGATGGGTAATCCCCCCGTGTTCTCTTTGATTTGTAATGCTGAGGCTTCTTTTGAAGCTATACTTTTGGAATGAAATTTTCATCAGTTCAAAAAAAGGAAAAAGTAGGAGAGGGAGAGAGAGAGAGAGGGGAAGATGAGAAAAAAGAAAAAGTGGCACACGTGTATGAGATCTATCAAACAAAATTCATACTTCATCCGTCCCTTTTTAAATGATCCATATGGGAATACGTGTAATTTCAAACCCCTAAAAAATATATTTCTTTATAAAATCTTTTAATTTTTGTAATACCAAATTAAAGTGCTCATTGAGTACTTTAATTTGGTGCAAAAAAAAATTAAAAATGTTCTACGGAGGTGCCTTTTTTAACGTCCACAAAAATACACGTTTCCCAAGTGGATTACTTAAAAAGGGACGGAGGGAGTATTAATTAGAAATATTTTTGCAAGTACATTAGTTTTTAGTTTGAAAATTGCACGTAATTTCGTAATGAGCAAACAAATTAGGACGGAGGGAGTATATATTTGTGTAATTTTTTTATACTTTAACACCACCACTCCAACACTCATTAACTTAACAACATATTTTGTCCTTACAACACCTAAATGGTATCCACCTTTTCCACTTTTGTTATCATATAACACCATATTTTTAACTCCACCACTGGAGATCGCCTAAAGCACCTGCTCTTGCCTTAGCAGTAACTGATCTTGACTCCAAAAATTGGAATTGGGAATCATGTAGTGCGGTGCCGCACTACAGGGTTGTAGCGCGGCATGGACCCAAAGATTCTGCAAACAAAAGGTATGCACCTAGTTCTACCACAATTCGTTGTGACTCCACATTTGTGGGATTGTGGGGTCTGTGCACCTGAAAAGAGATCTCACAACATTTTCTTTCATGTATTTCCATGTCCAATCATGTAACATGCCATAACCAGGTTGTATTACTATGTTCGATCAGGCAACACTAAGTATTAGAGTAGTGATTGCTCATGAAACATTGGTAAAGAGCAAGGAAAAGTAAGATTTTATTCATCCTTAGATGACATAATTAGTTCATGTAAAATGACACAGTATGATACAAAAAAGTGACTCAACTTTTGGCTAGCATAACAAAGAACTAGATGCCACATCTATTTCAAAGAGCAGCAGCAACGCCTGAACCATGACCGCAACCCCGATGTCCAGAACCAGAATGCGAAACAACAGCACTAACTTCCTCTTCCAGGTTAGGTTCAAAACAGAAGTCCAAACTTACTCAGGGATCACCATCTTCGTCACATGTTTCTTAGAACTAAGACACCTGATGAAATGATGCAACTTCAGAGTGGGTTGCTACTTGCAAATGAGAAATTGTAGACATAACCACAAAATAGAAAGAGTACTAACCTCGTAGGGAGTCTAAGGCCCTTCTTAAATTGTTTAACCAAGACTCAACGATCAACAGTGATTGCAAAAAACGAAAAATGTATCAAACGCAAAAACTAGCTGAAAACTCAAGATTCATATTTCTAACTTGTGCAGAAGAAACAAGATTCTGAAACGGCAATGCTAGAAGTGACCAAACTCAAAAGGCGTAGCATTCAAGTTATTTAAATAAATGTACAACTGTACGAGAATTTTGTCCCTACACGTAATTTATCTTACCTAAGTGGTTTGTTATATTGTCATTGGAAAGCATGAATGTCAGAATGGAGTTGCCATGATTCCTGCTTTATTACTTGCAACAAGAAAAAAGAAAAGCTTTGGGCTCATATTCAAGCTTAAAAAGGACCCACCACGCCTGCGAAGATGAGAAAACTAAGATGGATATACTATTAAATCAGAGATATAGCTGACTCGTTCCAACAAATTTGGAAACAAAGGCTACTGGCGACAAGATAGAGCTATGTAAATATGACCTCAGAAAAGAACAGTCGAATACCGCTCTAAGAAAGATACTGTTTGACCTTGAGAGCTGTAAGCAACTTAGGGAGGTGCACATTCTCAAAAGTCTGGAAGATAAGATAAATACCTAGCATTCAATAGTTTCTCTTGCACTTTCAGCTTCTTCTTCGAGAATCTGTTTTGCTTTATCTTTTATTAAAGAGCCAAATATACCCTATAGCATAGGCTAATAAAGGAATGCAGTGTCGAGAGAGAGAGAGAGAGAGACCACTTCTATAATGTTACAACATGATAAATACCTAGCATTCAATAGTTTCTCTTGCACTTTCAGCTTCTTCTTCGAGAATCTGTTTTGCTTTATCTTTTATTAAAGAGCCAAATATACCCTATAGCATAGGCTAATAAAGGAATGCAGTGTCGAGAGAGAGAGAGAGAGAGACCACTTCTATAATGTTACAACATGCAAAATGTGGGTATTTAACACACTTTGGTCATTTGAAGAAAATACAAACAAATAACCAATTCACAAAATGGGCAAATCACTATTGGAGCCAGTAAATTGTTACAATGTGCAGATAGAAAGACAGATATGAAAGGAACAAATAGTTAGCTCCGACAGCCTTCCAAAGAGTCTTATGTGGTAGGCTGGTAGCATTAAGGAGGAATAGAGTCAATATTGATTAGTCAAGGTTATTCCAGAGGCAGAAGAGTGGTATACAAGGTGAACATAGCAATTGAAACAAAGATATACAACCCGTACGCATGCTTGAAGCTATCATTCTTGAAGAAGAAAATTAGACAGTGAACAAACATGCAAGAGTTCACTGTGATACGAAACAAATGCCTTGCAATGTTATTAGAAACAAAAAGTAGTTAGCTGCAGCTACATAGAGAGTAGAAAAGAAAAGTTAAAAAAACTCAGCTACACTCGGCCTTTTTCCTTTCTTCCTATTAAGAAGCATTCAATTCTAACAAGAATTTTTTAGACTACAGACCACAACTCAGCCTGTTCCAAACACTTTTTTTTTTACAGAAAAGCTTTCAACCCTCAAAACCCTAGGAAATTACCCAGCTATAATCATGAAAAAATGAATTCGAATAACCTTTTTAGAGAGCCATTATCCCACTTTTGATGCATTTGCAATTTTGCATGAGCCTAGAAAGCTAAAATTGGTACTCAATACAAGCAAGAATAAATAGACATCCGTGACCTCATCAAGAGAATGCTTCATAATCTCAATTTTGTGAGCGAACATCATAGCTTGGTCCTAAAGCAACATCTGTGCCAATCAAGGTTTATAATCACCAAAACTTCTGACACACGCGCTCAGCAGGAGAGAGAGACACACGGGGCCATGTATGGGTCATGCCATGTGGTGTGCCAATAAATTTAATTATCTTTAAGTATAAGACATACCGGGGACACCCTTATCTCAACTTGGACACAAATGAAAACATGACCGGGATCAATTCATTTATTAGAAGATGACCAAAGTAATGAAAAGTGCTTGGAAGAAGCAACCCTTTATCAAATGCCACCATCTCTACGAAATCTATTTAGCACCATATTAGCCTATTGCAGCCCCGTAAATCCACAAACCCACAAGTACTAGGGATGATCCATCAAACCCAGCCCAATAATTCAGGTTGACTTGCTCATGTTCCACAATCTAATAGTCCATTTCATGCCTAATTGCCTAGCCCTACTTCAAAAGTGGTGAGCTTTTGTCAAGCCCAATAAACGTGTCGTTGAACATGCTAATAAGATGAATCCGACACTTGGACACAGATCCATACCCCCAATCCGAGCTCAATCCGATATAATGTACGATAGTTGTCCACATATCATGAGGAAGTTATGAAAGTTCTATTTATTTGAGTTTGATTTAACTACCTCAATGCATCCCCGCAAATGACTCACAAAAAGCCTTTCATCCAAATGCCATAAAATGGGATCAAGGCAAGAGTAAAAAGAAAGAGGAGACAATGATGCATAAATAATAGATGAAGTGCATGAGATATATTCTTCAAATAACAAATCACGCCACAACATAAGCCCACACTCTAAGAAACTACAAGCTACACATAATAAGGGCATCATTGTACAAATGACAATATTATTGCAGAGTAAAGGAGCAGCATGTTGCAATATAAAACATGATCCATCTGCATAAATCCCAATCTAGAAAAACACCGTGGCATACGATTATATAACCTGTCTCTTTTTGCACTGAAAGAACTGCTTGGCCTTGCCCAGTTCATTCTTTTCCATCAGCAGCACGAAGGGAGCGAGCTGAACTGGGGCTTGTGTTCCCACAACTTTCGATGATCCGTAAATGGACAAATCGATGCCCTTAGCCTTCTCTTTCTCAATCTGATCCTTAATCCAAAAGTATGTGATCCTTAGGTCATCCTGTGAACATCAGGTGTATACGGATATGATAGTGAGTCAGCTACTTGGTGATACATAGTTGATTGACAAAACAGAAATGGAATCGAATATTGCTAATACATAGGAAAAATAAACTCAAACTAGAAGAGAAAAGTTAAGGTGGCTTAGATTCCATTGGGAGAGGTCCATATCACACCAGATTTACGTGGGTACTGTGATAGCTTTAGAATTGAATGATTTTAGGTTTCAAGGCCTCAAAAGTTGTGCCAAAACATTTTCAACCGCTTCTAAATTTGATGCACTCAATTTTGATGATTTGTTAACCAAAACCTCAAAATTTCGATAACCATCCCCTTAAATGTGAAGCACTCTTGGATTTTTCTATGCTCCTATTTTTTCCCATCAAATGGCCAAGATCAGATGCCTTCAATCTCATTGTAGGAGCCCAGCCAAGCTTTTCCTTAATCAAAGTGTGGTCTGAGTTTCGACCACGCACATCCTCTGGACCAGGAATGTCGTGGATGGGCAGCTTCTTGTCTTCGAAGCTTAGAACAATCTTAGCCATCTCCTTCATGCTAACCATTTCATCGCTTCCAATATTCACTGGCTCTCTGAAGTCGGACTTTGTCAATCTGATAATAGAGCTCGTGTCAAAACACAAAACAACAAGACAGGGCCTAATATAAAACAGAATGAAGTTGACTAAAGTCATCTCCAGGACCTATACCCCAGTGGTATGAAAGAATTCTTTCATGCATGAGAGGGAGGCAATGAATATGTGATAAAGTATTGGTTGATCATATATTTCACTGTCTATGACTCAGTATCCTTCCCTATAGAAACATGGGATGTCAGTGTTATTATACTAGAAGGTAATATACCCGTTAAAACCTTCCAAAAATATTTTTGAACCTTCAAGGAGAGTCAAGCGAACTTCCTATATTGAGGGAAGTCTATTTGGATTGCAAGTACATGCTACCTTATATCGTGCATCTTGTGGGATAAAAGCGCATCAAAATACATGCTTCAGCCAGTTTTCCATTGGCAAATATAATAACTTTGGTTGGAAAAGAGTTCAGAGTTTCGTAAGTTTATAAGACCATGCAACACCAATATCATCCATCACTCTACATGATTTTCAATTCCAACAAAAGACTATCTTGGTTGACTTCAACTTGGAATGTTTTTCTCTAAAAGATGAATTTACCTCAGAACACCTTCGACGCATTCATCAATGAAAGTGAAAGATCGAGTTTGAAGCCCATCTCCCCACATCTCAAACCTATCAGTGGAGGTAAGGGCCTTCCTACAGAATGCAGCAGGGGCTTTCGCCCTCCCACCTGCATCCATCAAATGATTCAAATCATGAGCAAAGTATATATTAACAGAATATCCAATTAGGAAACACTCCGTATGAACAAAACTACGTACAAGAATTTTGTACCTACACATAATTTTATCTTACCTAAGTGGTTTGTTGCACTTCAGCACTATATTGTCATTGGAAAGCATGAATGTCAGAATGGAGTTGCCATGATTCCTGCATTATTACTTGCAACAAGAAAAAAGAAAATCTTTGTGCTCATATTCAAGCTTAAAAAGGACCCACCACGCCTGTGAAGATGAGAAAGCTAAGATGGATATACTATTAAATCAGAGATATAGTTGACTCATTCCAACAAATTTGGAAACAGAGGCTACTGGCGACAAGATAGAGCTATGTAAGTATGACCTCAGAAAAGAACAGTCGAATACCACCCTAAGAAAGGTACTGTTTGACCTTGAGAGCTATAAGCAACTTAGGGAGGTGCACATTCTCAAAGTTTTCACAATAGTCTGGAAGATAAATGCCTAGTATTCAACACAACATTGCCAAATAAAATGACTGTACGTTGAGGGTCTTATAATATGATAACAACAAAGGTTATCGAACAAGTACATAAGGAAATGGTAAATCTAACATGAGGACCTAGGAAACATAGTGGCAGCTGAATAAGTTTTTCAACACTGCCATGATTATGCAGAAGATATATGCCTAACATTCAATATGCTACCAAAGAAAATAAAATCGTACTGGTGAACTCAAATAAGCCGACATGGATATCTGATCCGATGCAACTTCATATTCATCCATGGCCAGGTTAGCTCTGCTTTCAACTAAGGATGGAAAGTTGTTGATTGAAAATATTGTTGAGAGGTCTTCACTACTTTCTTTTGCACTTTCAGCTTCTTCTTCGAGCATCTGTTTTGCTTTACTTCCTGTCTCATCTTTCATTAAAGAGACAATGCAATGACCAATTCAGCAATCTTAACACCTAAGAACAATTCTGATGATGAAATAAACGATGCATTGATGTCTAAATTCCCCGGTGACGAGGAAACATACTGACAGATGAAACGGTCAACAAGAGTGATCATCGTCTGTATGTCGATTTTTTACACACTAACGCCTAATGGCCTACCACCACATGAACTTATTCTGGAAAAAAAAAATTGTTCTATAATGCTATTAAGAAACATCAATCCATCAAAAGGCTTTTGCAATGGTAATCGACTAATTTGTCGAGCTTTTGAAAACCACACAATAATTGCCGAGATAGCAGTCGGTCAATACAAAGGAGTCAATACAAAGGAGACATTACCTAGTACAACAAATGTGTCACAAGAGATCACACACAATACTATTACATCATTTTACTGTATCATTTCTACTACTAATCATCATTGAATTTACTACTACTGCATCATCATTTACTAATACTACTGCATCATCATCCTTTACTAATACTACTGCATCATCACTTACTATCTTTTACTCAAATTTCAAACCATTATCCCTACAGTACCATTGAATTTCCACCTTCTGAGGTTTCGAGGGAGCAACGATCGCCACTTTATGGGCAAGTTTCCAGTCCACCACGAATCGCGCCTCGGCAAGCGTCGATACAAAAATCACCCGAAATTTTAACATTCTTCCCTCGAGTTTCGTCACCACATCGTCATTCGGTCCATTGTTGTCGATGCTCGACTCCTTCCTTCTTAGATCTGCAATTTTCACAGACGCTCGATCTTCGGCCTTCTGAAACCGATGCAGATTCTTGGCTATGGCCAAGTAATCTGCATCAGAAATCCAGTCGGCACGGAATCGTGCTACCTCGGTCTCAAAACGCGATTTGGCGGAAGAGCGCTTCTGCTCTTCTGTCATCAGATCATCCGTTATTATCTTCCGGGCTTTCCGGTTCTTCCGCGATTCTATGTCTTTATGTGGTTTGTACTTCGCCATTGATGATTTCTAGGGTTTCGGACAGAGGGACAAACAAGTAGAGGGAGGAGTACTCAGAAAGAGGAAATGGAATGGAATTTGAAATGGCGGTTTGAGTCGAGTGGAAGGATGGTAGTAATTTATAGGGATTGAAGAGTGGAGTTTATTTATTTTCTTAAAAGTTTTCGGTTTGAAAAGAAATTTGAGGCACCAAGGCCAAACCGACCGATCTGACGTGGAACAATGGGCCCCATCCCTTTTCGCCCAATTCAATATTTCGTGGGATTGACGCGCCCAAACAAAAATCCAATTTCAAAATTTTTGGGGAAAAAATCAATTACCCTCTCCACCCACCCCATCTTGTACGTATTAGGTTCCCCCTCTCCCAAACCACCACACTCCACCACCGGTGCCACCACCAACGCCATATGAAGACCAGCACCAACAGCATACAACCACCACCACCGGCGTCGGCCCCTCTATCTCTTTACCACTCATCTCAAATCACCGATCCGATCCTCCACCATCGGAGCCACCGCTAGCAACTCCTCTAGAACCTAGGTCGGTTTGTTTATGCATTTGTTGTTTATGGTTGTCTTGTGGATAGAAAAACTTTTTCCTAATGATATAGCTTTTCATGCCATGTGTATTGTACATGTGGGTTTCTAGTACTTTGGCCCGTATTTGTCGCCTTATTTGTTGTGTTGTAAAAGTTATAAAAGTTTGTTATTTAATAACTTGACTTGTTCCTGCTATATACTCTCTCCGTTCCTAAATAAGTGTCTCACTATCTCTCTATCTTGCCATTTTTCAACTCAAAAAATTAAGTGCTTCCGTGTATCATTTTTTGAATTTTTCGCACCGAATTAAAGTACAAGATGAGTGTACTTTAATTTGGTGTTGTTGACACCAGATTTTGCCCCCACCCCTATTTCTTCAAATCAAATTGATGACGTCAACGTCCCCCAATGGAAAGACGTCAGGCCATCGGAAATCAGAAATAACTTTATCATGCAGAACACGCGATTCCCGGTAAAAGGTAAACCGGCACGGTAAAACTACCGATGCCACGAAATTCAATCTCCGATATCAATTTATATCTAACATCTGCATGTCCATAGCTTGGATAACAAGCATGCCATTTCAGGAGGCTGTAGCCCTCCCTTCCATACATCTGACAGAAATCAGCTTCCGGAAGCTCGTTTCTGGGCCTACGGCCAACTATATCATCAGGACATCCAATCGAGCATCAAACCATTGGATGTACCCATGTCAACATTACAGAGTGACTGGGTCAAGCCGCGTCAAGATCGAACGACGATTGACCGTTGAACCATCACTCGCCCTATGCCCTGACCAGGTAAAAACCGACAAGCAGGGCCGGAAGATCCAGGTTTTATCTGTTTAACTTCAAATCTCACCAAACTTCATATTTAAGCTTAACCTGATGAAAGTAAGTCTCACGTCAAGTATCGAGCTATTCCAACCCCGTTTGATATTTCTGGGGACACCGTGCTTCCTGAGACAACCGATTCCATGATCATGGACATTGAGACCCAATTTTCAAGATCTAAACCATCGATAACTCATTTCTAACCTTATTGAAGTCCCCTGTAAAATTTCAGGTCAATCGGATTTCGTTGGGTCATCCGATCGCTTACAGCGTTCCAATTCAACCGAAAACCGGGCGATCACATTTCTCTATCTTCGGAGCATAATTTGGAAAAACGGACGTCCCCATCACGCTCAGGACACCTCAAAATCTTAGGGATACCTCCTTGGACGTCGTTGGATCAAAGAATTGCACGCGGACACGGACAAGCCAAGACTGCACTGCACGAAGCGGTGCAGAGCGCTAGGCACCTATACTATAGGCGCCTAGATTGGTGTGCCCACTTAGGTGCTGCCACGTGTCATAGGCACCTATACTATAGGCGCCTATCCCCCATATAAATATGAGAAGCCATTTTCAAGCTCAGGGCACCTCTTCCCCCATATAAAATTTTGGTTTTTTTGCCAAAGGATAAGGCTGTGAGCGGACAATGTGCACAAATCCAAACACAAATCTGGCCCAAACAGAATGTTTATAAGTGCTCAAAATTTATCATTGACCTTTTGTGACGACCTTAATTTATTTTAGGAAATGGGCTTGTCTGCAGTCATACATAGGACTATCGAGGACACTCCAAAAGTGGTTTCAATTTGTGGATTGGCAAGATAAACAGTTGTGATTAGAATCCAACTGGAAAAGAATCCGGATCCTTGATTTTATTGCTGACTTTCTCTAGTCAAATTATTTTTTTGTCCTTATTTAATTTTTCTTTTTTTGTATTTGTTAGTTTTGTGTCATTTTTTTCTGTGGATTATTGGTTCTTCTCAATGAGAAGAATTTCAAAAGAAAAAAATCATGATCAAAATTTAAACAATTTCACTAAAGACGAAAATAATCCAAAATTTTGTGAATTATTAGATTATTTTTATCTTTATTTACAAAAAAATTTAATTTTGTTAATAATTTTTTACTTATTATAATCTTCTCGACGAGATGAATCAATAATCCACAGAAATCGATGCAAAATTAATAAATACAAAAATAATTTGAATAAAGAAAAAAAAAAAGTAAACCTGATTTACTTTCTCAACGAGTTTGAGGCAACTACTGGTCACTGGAAAAGTGCATTTTTTCCCTTCATGTTTCCCACATAAATCGCAGTGAACAATTCCAAAACGACATGTCCCATTCCCAGGCCAACAAACCTGGAGGACAGTTTGTACCATCATTTTAACTTCAAAGTACATGTCCTGTTTCCAGGCCAACAACAATCTTTGTAACCTAATGTTTACATCACATGCTTATTTTTTTTTTTTCCAAAAACACAAAGCAATTTCACATTTCAAAGCCGAGACGAGGCTACAGCATCCTTGTTGGCCAATCCGAGGACGAAAGATAGCTCCGGGTACATAGATTTTCGAATATCCGCATACACCTCACCGTCCCACTTCCTTTTAACCAACTCCTCACCCAGGTGCACGGCAGCCTCCACGGTCGCCTCCACGCTATTGTGCACTGAGTCGACGATCCCCATTGCCAGAGCCTCCGCCGCCCTCATTTTCCTTGCTTTCAACAAAATGTCCCTGCGAGCTGCGGATGACCCCACCTTCGACCTCACCAGCGCGGTGAAGTAGTCTGGGAAATTCAACCCTATATGGAAGACAAGAGGTGGTGAACATATGAGAGAATGGGAATTATGAATCACTAGTAGTCTAATACTTTGGTGATCAAATTTGGGCACCGGGTGATGTGTTACCAATGTATTAGTAGAATTTGCCCCATATGTCATGTAGCGGAGCACATTCTACAAATGCGATGGTGACACATCACATGGTAGTACGGTACTCAAATGTGGTCACCATAGCATCGCTGAAAAGAGTGCACCGATTAGAATCCTCCCTATACCTCCACCAACATACAAAGCGGACCGACTGCATAAAAAACCTACTATCTGCCATACAACAACCTAGATTAAGATGTTGGATGCTTGGTTCAACTTAATGTAGTATAGAGTTCAACCCTCACACACACACAAGTAAAAGCAGCACATCCCCTATTATGTTATGTAACCCAAATTGAAGTTGTATCGATCATAACTATCCAGACCAAAATAGAACTAGTATCGACAACAAATTAAACAGATAAAAAAGTTGAGATCTTTATTACATGGGCTCACCGACAAGGTGCCGTGTCTGTGTCTTGTCGTTGTAGATTATAAACATTTGATGAATAGAGGGACAGAGGTGGTCAGCTTCAGCTATTGCAGTTAGCCAGTTACACATGAACGGAGTAAAAATGGATCCGATCGAATTCTAGGATTATGAGCAGGGGCAGATATGGTTATCACTTACCACTTTGTGCTTTCGTTTTTTACACATTGGCGTGTAATTCAACTCTATGTTCCCATCAAATCCAATTCAACACCAGTTATGTTATTCTATGTTACCCGAACTCTTCTAATAGCACAAAGTACCTGTGTCGGACACTCTATGAGATTCGTGTCCGATGTATTTGGTTGGACAGTGGACACTCAGCTAGAAAACATATCTGCAAAACTTACATTGACCTATGCATATACTCCTAACTCTTATAAAATGCAGGAATGTCCTAACCCACATAGTAAACACCATTTATTCTAGAATCCAAAAGAAATACAGTATGAATATTTTGATGTGTCCCCGTGACCTTGAGATGTGAATTAGATGAATCCGCCACTTAGACACGTACCGAGTCCATAACATAGATCATGTTTTTGTACGTTGAAATTGTTTCTTACTGCATAAAACTTTGTCAAAAACTCATCTTTTTAGAGGTTTAGAATGCTAAAACTGATATAGGGAACTGATAAATAAAGGTTGCAACACATAAAAACTAGAGTAACGTGAAACAATCCAAATTTCACTGATGTTTACAATTAACATGAATCAAAAGGGGGATAGTATTGGGGAGTGGACAGGACTCGGACTTGGCGCCTCCAAGACAAATTCCTGGTTCCGTCACTGAGTGTCAGTGGCCTCCAAAAGGTCGTTTGGTTCATGTTATTTGTTTACTTGCAACAAACAACAAGCAAATAAATTGACTTGATTGAATTGTTTGGTACTTATTTACTTAATCTACATTTTTATTCTAGTACATGATTAGGAATTACACCGCCAAAAAACAAATTAGGAAGTAATAAGATGATGAAATATAAGCTAGTGGACCATACGAGCACTGAAGCAAGGTTTTAAATAACGGCATCAAGACCACGATAAAGGTAGAAGTGCAACTATTTCGCGATACCCGTAATGGGAATCGATTGTAATGGTACTGAGTTTTCTGAATTCGAAACTTATTCTGAATTTTTTTAAAGTGCTTTGATCAGTTCCCATAACGATCAAGTATCGGCCGTAAATCGGTAATGGACCCCTATATCGAAGCGTGACGGTACCGTTTGGCTTAAAAGTTACGTATCGAGCAACAACAGCAATTGTAAAATCCTTGGGCTTACCTAAGTCCAACTCGCTCATATACAACACGCCTCGATCGCTCCTCATCAAAACGTAATCATGACTCAACGCCAGCATCATCCCGGCGGCGGCGGCGTGTCCCGTCACGGCGGCGATCGTCGGCATCGGCATCGAGACGAAATCCGCCACCGCCGGCCTGAACAACTCCACCATGCCCTCCAATCGGTCGTGGGCGGATCCTCCGCCTGCGGCTGCGGCGGACTGGGCCCACGCGAGGTCGAAGCCGTTGGAGAAGAACTTGCCCTGAGCGATGGTGACTAAAGCCGAGCCGCGAGTGGACTGTTCCTTGGCTTGGCGGAGAGCCGACCGGAGCGAGTCGATGAAAGTTGGGTTGAGACGGTGCTCGTCATCTCCGGTTAGGATCAGGAAGAAGATCTCGCCGCGCTTCTCTAACGTGCACATGGTGGTGAGGTTTGCCGTTTTGGGTGATCTTTTTCGTTTTTTCCTTTTTGACTTGGCCGGCCTCGGACTTTGGTTTCTACAAAATGATGTAATCTATAAATAGATGACAGCCATACAGATAAGAACTCCATCCATTCATCGCATATTTTAAAATCACAAATGGATTGGGATTTTTTTTTTAGTAACCAAATATCTTGGTTAACTTATGTGCACATCGATTAATTCTGAAACACTGGAAGTAACGATTAGTCATAAATCCCAATGGCCCCAAGAATTTACTGGCAATGAGAATCGAATCTAAAACCTCATGTGAAAGCACACCCTTAAATCTCAAGATAAAACCAGTTTGCCAACCCAAATGAATTGGGATCTTAGTCAAATAACCCGCGTGTGTGAGGGCAAGCACAAGCAGATACGTGAGCATGAAAGCGAATTTGATCAAGAATATTCAAGGCGAAGATTGAGAGCGAAGTGCAAAGCGAGAGCGGAGAATCCTATTAGAAGATTATGTTAATAAACGGATTTCATACAAATATTCTCAAGGTGAGGTAATGGGAGATGGATTGCAACTTGAAGGGTTGGCAAAGTGATATTGACTTAGGACTTGAAGGTTTGCTCTCACTTAAGGTCTTAGGTTCGATTTTCTTTATCATCAATTTCTTAGGGTCATTGAGAGTTATGTCCGGATATTATCTCGAGGTCCCCGGACATCCGATTGGTTGGAAATTGTGCGGCTTATTAGGTAGGAATATTCTCTGGGTGAGGTAATGGGAGATGGATTGCTGTTGAAACAAATGAGACAAGTACCTATAAAAGCGGCTCAGCGCCTACCAAGCACCCGTTTACTTTGTACGTTTTACGTATTAGAATCTGCCTACAATGGGAGTGGAGCTTCTCATCTAGTTCTGTTCTTTTAGTACCCATACCTAGGTTACATGGATGATCGAAATCGTATATTATGTAGATATCGTGGAGTATTTCAATTATGCAAAAAATTGTGTTGATCAGATGCCGTTTGATAACTAGTCAGATCACATTAATCTTGAAAAAATGTATCGGAAATACTGAATCGAAATAACTTTTCTCTACTTTTTCAAGATAAATTCTTTTCGATCAAGTATCGAACGGTAGCTGATTAACACAAATTGATGCATGGTTGAAGGAACTAACAAGATCTACACGATGCATGATTCCGATAATCAATGAGGGTCCAGTATGCGCTCGAAAATGACAGAACTTGACAGGAATTTCCTCTCTCACGACTGGAGAGGAGCTAGATCTATTCTATTAAAATACGTATTTAAAATTAATGAACGATTTCGATCATTTCAAAGTAATGCCAATAGACATAAAACTATTGAAATTAGACCTGTCCAATTCTATTTTTCAAAGCTGCAGAGAATTTGTTCTAAGCAAAAGTGGTCCAATAAAGTGGTTGGGTGAGAGTAAAATTTATGTACTTCTTTTTCTTTTTTTTTTGGAAAGGATATCATTTATATCCTTCAAGTACCAATATTAGTTGCGGAGGATATGGAGTACGTTTGGCCAGGAATTAGGCCCCCCACCTCAACCTAATTTTTTGGTGACTTCTTGGCCAAAAGAGTCTATTTTAAACAGAATTGTCGTAAAATAAATGAATGCCAAAAGGTATTAATGATGGATGTCATTAACGCTTCAGCGAATTAGTATATGAATGGTGATAAACGAAGTTGTAACAGTCATATTAATTATACTTGTAATATTCTTTGGCTCCTATAAGACAGTAGATAAATGGCAATGAAAGAAAATTGAGAATCTGATTAATCCGGTAGATCAATTGTGTATTACATGTATTGTTTTCGTCTCTTCTTTCTGTTATGTTTCTTTGATATTACCTAAGTTTTACAACAAGAGTATCTTTTTTTGGTTTTTTCATTGTCTTGTATATATATTTGGAACTTTGATCTATATTTTTATATATATTTTTTTATATTTTTCTGTTGAGATGAACGATATGCAGGGCCGGCCCTGGGGTAAGCCCAGCAAGCCTTCGGGCTTGGGCAACCCCCCGGGCTAGGGCAACCGGAAAAATAATATATATCCGACTGTGTATAAATATCAAAAAGCGTATACGTTATCTGCAAAGTGCCTTGATGCCTTCTTGGCACTGAGCTGTATATTAGCTGCAAAGTCAGCAATCGGCCAAAGATCGATTCCCATGCCCCCGCTCTTTTCCAACTGTGGCCACTTTTTTTAAGGCATTTCCTTGGTTCTTTCTGTTTCTTTTTTTATTTTTGTTATTTATGTCTCCTGTTTAATTTTTTCCCTCCTAGTCTACAATTTGACCAAAAAACACAAAA
This sequence comes from Gaultheria prostrata, assembly GCA_036023075.1. Classification (NCBI taxonomy): domain Eukaryota; kingdom Viridiplantae; phylum Streptophyta; class Magnoliopsida; order Ericales; family Ericaceae; genus Gaultheria; species Gaultheria prostrata. The sequence goes on along the minus strand of JAXBDA010002828.1, from coordinate 2,554 downwards.
CTCAAATACTTAGATTATAAATTTTGCATTTAACAAAAACAACAATAATGTAGAAGTGATAATATGATACTCCATGTTTTTATATTTGGTTAAAACAAATTCCCAATGGTGGAAAATTACAAAACATGAGCAAACTAACAGGGTAAAATATTGTTTTTACACAAATCATAGTAAGATATTGAAGCAAAATTTCTTATTTTATCCAAAATAAACTCTTACAGACATATCTTTTTAAGTTGGAGTTGATAAAAGCTTACTTTTATTTGAATCGAGATCTTGGCAATCATAAAGCATTGTTACCATGGTTATAATTTGATTGTAAATTTTTTGAAGTAGTTCAAGCTAAAATACCATGCAACCTTGATTTTTTTTTCCCGACTTGTATGTTAATTTATTTTTTTGACTTAATAGTAAATGGGCAACCAAATTTGAGGCCAGGCTTGGGCAACCCAAATGTCGGGGCCGACTCTGATTACCGATTTGGTGAACAGAAAAATGGAACAAAATATTGTACGTAATAAATATTGCCATGGTGGGAGACATTTTAAACCCTTTTTGCCTCTCTCTAAAAAAATCTGAAACTATTGGAAATTATGAGTGATCACTAGGGCTGCAAACGAGCCGAGCTTTAGAATGTTTGGATTCGTTCATTAAGCTTTCAAACGAACCCGAGCCGAGCTCGAGCTCAATAAAAATTTGACGAGCCGAACTCGAGCTGAACTTGCCCAGGCTTGAGTCAAACTCGAATTTGTTCACAAGCCTTAACGAATCAAAGTATTAGATATTTATGCTCTGATATGAGTCTAGAGCTTCAAATAAAAATTTCATTTCATACATAAATAAATTCATACATATATATAAATTATAAATCCGTACCAAACTTTTACGTTAATAACACTTTTAAAAGTTCATACATGTACAAGTTATCAAATTTTCAATACGTACATGTAAAAAGTTTACTATTCAAGGTTATATGTGAAATTCTTATGACACATACATATATACTCCACGTTCGCAAGCCTAACGAAGCCGAATACTGTCAGGTTCATGTTCGGCTCATTTACAAAACGAGCCTAGAATTGAGGCTCAGGTTCGGTTAATTTAGTACTCGAATAAGCTTTTACCAAGTCGAGCCTCGGACAGTTTAAGAACGACTCGGTTCATTTACAGCCCTATGAGTCACAATGATAAGACATTTTGTTTAATAAAGGTACCATCTCACTATGGGTGCAAGATCACCTGTTCCCAAACTCCATGTGCCTCTGTGCCGAGGGAGTTTGGGCCGTTAGATTGTATGTTTTTTTCTTTTTTTTCTTTTTTTTTTTCAATGGCTGGAAATCCCTCGGCACAGAGGACAACCTGGAACAGAGAATCTCCGGCCCTCAATATATTGCACAAAACATTTTACTTGCCAGAAACAATATTGATGAATGTTGCTAATTACACACTAAGATCGCTATCTAGGTGTTAAATGTATTTGATTATACGATTCACAAGCTTTGAAGTCTAAGGTGTGCAGTATCTCAATCACTTAGCGCACCTTAAATCATACATTCATACACGTCATGGGGTTGCCCCGTTTTGCCTACATAAATTGCTGGCAGCATGGTTGACGCATTCTAGTCGGGAGGTGAGATAGCGGCAGCGGCACCTTCCAGTATGGCCAGGGACGGATCTATGTGGGGTTCTGTGGGGACACGAGCCTCCACTCGATTTTGTACAATTATAAAATATTCTTATATATTTCAATCATACTCAATAAATTTTATATAGAATATTTATGGTTGTTAATGTAGTATACGAAGAATACTTGTGGTTGTTATATACTCCTACTTATATAAACTTTAAAGGGAACCACTCTTACAAGGAAAATGCTAATTTACCCCTCACTTGTGGCTTTCCCAATTAGCTAGAGACGGCAATGAGGTGGGTTGGGGCCAGATATACCGTACCCCGCCCAGCTTGGCAACTTGTTCCTCGACAAGACGGAGAGGAAGCGTGAAAAATTAAAAAATATGCTCACTGTTGCAACTTGTGCTAAATTTATTCTCCTGAGAGGGTCTTGACTGGAAAAAACTATTGATGTAAAATAAAAGTGAAAGGGACAAAAAAAAAAAAAGAGAAGACAATTATAGTTTATCATTTGATTCTTTACCCTAATTACTGTAATAATCCGAAAATTTTGATAAAATTTAGGATTATTTAATTTTGTTTTGATTACTTTAATTTTGTTATTAAATTTCTAATTGCATTTAGGACCCTTAATTTGTAATTTCTACGGTTTATACCATAATACTTTTTAATTTCTACAAATTTGACCCTAAGACACGTTTACTTTTTAATCGCGAGCATTACATTTTTATAAATTCATTTCATACATAATTATATACTTTTATACACATACACAAGCAATACTAGTGCACATACACCCATATGTGTATACATACACCTTATACATCATCCTACACTACCCAACCACCACCAACCATCACCAATACCACACTCTACCTCCTCCCATCAGCCAAAAACAGTCCCCTTGACTGCCATACACTCC
>JAXBDA010002827.1:0-39234 GCA_036023075.1 Gaultheria prostrata | reverse complement strand
GGGGAGTGTTAAGCGAGGGAGAAGCGCGGGAGAGAGAGAGAGAGAGAGACCTGGTGGTGAGCCGGAGTGGTTGGATAGCGATAGGGGACAGTCGATCGAGCGCGAGCTTCAAACATCCATGAATCGCCGCTCTTCTCTTTTTCTCTATCATTTGAAAACTGTCTCTTTCTCTAGCGTAAAAAATGAGAAGGGACACAGAAGGAAATATGGGAAAAGTTTGGAAGGGGTATTAGCAAACGGAAAAAGACCCTTTAGGACAACCAAATCAGCCGAAACTACGAAAATACCAACAAAAGGAAAACCAAATTGATGGGTAAAATCGTCCAAATTAGGCAAAATGTGGTAAGACATGGAATTGGCTCAAGCCTCTATTATAGCCTTTGGTGTGGATATGTACAGTATGTCACTTTCTTTAAACAAAAATGAAAAAATAGGTTAAAAAATTCAAAACCTTAATTACAAGTTACCCCGTTAAACTATCACATTTTTTCAAATTACTCCATGCACTACAAAATCCTTGCTTAAATCGGAATCTCACAAACCATTTGCTAAAATCAACCCATTTTCATTTTCTAAAATCACCCACTTAATTTTATGAGATTCTCATTTTAGCAAATGGAAAACAAGGTGTTTACCCATTTTAGCTTAAGCTCCTTATTAATCTTTGGTTGCTTAATGGCCGTAAAGATCTTATAATAGTTTTCAATTGTTATTTTCCTTCAAACATGTCAAAATATCGAAAATAACAACATATAAACCTGCGTATTTATGAAAATCAGAGAAAAGACATTTTCTTTAAATTTTTGTATGTAGAGCTATTTGGCATAGTAATGATTTTAACGATACAAGGTATAAGGAAGTCTTAATGGAGATAAAACACAAGGACATCGATAGATGGGGTAAGAATGGAAGAACACTGTCTAGACAAATATCTGATCTTTAATTTTGTTCAATATGCATTATTCTTTTGGGCACTATAGTCATTTTTTTTTAAAGAAAATGGTATTTGAGCTATTTTCTGGGTTTTTTAGAGTGAGTTACCACTATGGTATTTTCAGTATTTTTGAACTACAAGTTGTCAAATAAGTTGATGTATGCGAGGAGAATAATTTTTTGATTTGATAACTTATAATCTATGATACCGAAAATACCAAAGTGAAAACTCAGCTTTAATTGCTAAAAGACCAATCAAGAGCCTACGTTGAAAGGGTTAAGGTAGTCAAGTGTCAGGTGTTATAGTTTAGAGATAATTTGAAAACATATGATAGTTTAAGGGGAAGCATGTAATTAAGCCAAAATTCAAAAGAACAAATTTGTTCCGAGTCCGTTGTAGGCAGACAAATTAGATCCTTCTATGCATTGACCAAACAGATCTCTCTCTCTCTCTCTCTCTCTCTCTCTCTCCATTTCCTCTTGTCAGAATCTCACAGAATTAAATAATCCAAACATCAACATGGAACCTGCAGCCATAGACGACTCTCTCCGATCGCTCCTCCCCCACACATAAACGCACCCCAAACCCACCCCTCTCTCTCCGATCCGATCCCGTCTTCTCTCTCTAGAATTAGGGTTTTCGCCGTCGCAAAAACAGAGAAGAAATGGGGCAACAGTCGCTGATCTACAGCTTCGTGGCACGAGGCACGATGGTCCTCGCCGAGTACACCGAGTTCACGGGTAATTTCACCGGCATCGCGTCCCAGTGCCTGCAGAAACTCCCAGCCACCAACAATAAGTTTACCTACAATTGCGATGGCCACACCTTTAACTACCTCGTTGAAAACGGATTCAGTGAGTCATGTTTCTTGGTTTTTGATCCGACCGAATTTGTTTTGTGTGTTCGATGTCCCGTGTTTTGAATCATTTGCGTTGAGACAATTGATGTATAGTAAAACATTTTGATCATATATATAAGCATATAAGGTTATTGTAATCTGTTTTAGGGCCCTTTTGACCGACCTGCTTGGTAGTCTTCTCTCGATTTTTTACTAGATTCGCTTCAAGTTTACGTATTATTGCGACGGCCACACCTTTAACTACCTCGATGAAAATAGATTCAGTGGGTCCTGTTTCGTTTAGATTTGACCGAATTGGGGTTATGTTTAATGTGATCCTTGTGCTAAATAATCATTTGCGTTAAGGATATTGGTGTTGGTGAATCTGTTTTAATCTTTTGGTTGTCTAGGTATCTAAGTTGTTGACCTAACTCTATTATTGGATCATTTTTCTAAGGGTTTTGTCTTCTTGAATTTCCGTGAATTATTGGTGTTGGTCAAATTTCCGTGAATTGATCTATAAGTATAAAATTTTAACAAACAACTTTAAAAAGTTCACTAAAGACAAAAGCAATTCAAAATATGAGTCTGTTTTGGATTATTTTTGTCTTTAGTGAATTTTCTAAATTTTCTGTCATAACTTTTATCTTTTAGATTCCTCGTATCAAGATGAATCAATAATCCATGGAAATTTGACGCGAAACAAAACAAAAGTCATATAAAAGAGAAAAAATTAATCTAATTTGCTTATTAGGCCAAACCACCCCTGAATCACGTCTTTTGGCTTGATCTGAGGTGCTGACACTATTCTTGGATGAACCTCATGGAAGAACCATATGATTAGTGTTGCAGATACTATCTGATAAGAAGAACCATCTATATCCTGACGACCCATCCAAAGTACTATGAATAGCAGTGTTCTAAAAGAAGGTCTGGAAGGCCGAGTACTCGCCGACTAGCCCGACTAGCCTGACTAATTGCCCGGCTAGGAGCCAAGTACTTAGCCCTGGAAGTTAGAAGGTGCCCGGCCGCACTGGGAGCGCCTAGCGAGTTTTAGAACCTTGATGAATAGAATCAATTAGAAAGAGTCACTCTCTTATTTGGGAAATAAAAAACGCATCAAAGGTATTCTGCTCTGGATTTTTGTTTGTTTGTGGCCGTAATAATATCTCGGGCTGGATGCAATAGGAATTAATGGGACAGGCTGGATGCACTAGAATTAATGGGAAGATGGGAGTACTATCTTCATTAGCTTGAAGAAGTTAGTCTACACTTGAGTCATTTGTAGAGGAACAATAGAACAGTTATTTTAGTCTGTTGCGGATGAATGGATAATTTTTGTGCCAAAAATCGACAAGCAGAATACAAGATAAGAAATGGAGGTTTATGAGGGACGCGGTGACAGAATTCTAGCATTATTTGGGGGTGGAGGTGTTTGCTTGCTGTTATTGCCTTATGTTATGAGTTCTAATAGTTTAATTCTTGTGGTAATGCTCCGTATGCTTGTATGATCTAAATCTATTGATTGAGGAGCACATGGCAAGATCTCTATCAAAAGAAATACAAGCAATGTTAAATTTACCATTGAAGTCACCATTGATTAAGAAGTTGTGTTGACCAACAATTTACCATTGAAAATACGGGACGAGTTTATGATGTTTCCAGGGGTCATCCTGTGTTTTTACTGTGTGGTGTTCTTGTGAGTAGTGACAAGCAATGCGATCGTAAAGTTTTTAAGGCACTTGAGATTAGGCTTCTGTAATTTGCCTATTTTTATGGATATAATTCAATTCCTTCCCCCCTGAGCTGTTAGAAACTAAAGCTTTCTTTTTGGCATCCCGTTTTTTCTATTTAGGAACCAATAAATGGCATGTTTTTTGTCCTCTTTGTTGCCTGAGCAGAAATTTTTTGATTTCCCATTTAAGAAGTGCGATGTGATAACAATGTATTTGTTGTGATATCAAGCTCATAAATATTCATCTGGTATGATAGCATATCTTGTGATGTGCTCCGTCATTTCCCAATCACAGACTCGTGGTCGAAATAAATTCTGCATAATGTCGTAATTAGGAACTTTCATTATGAAGTCCTTTCACGGTATAGTTTGACCTGCCAATCATTAAGATCTAAGCTTGTTAAAGTGCTCTACTATGACTTTGCACTTCTGCTTATAATCTGATAAGGATTTACGGGTTGTTGGAAAAGAAGGAATCAAGACTAGGACCGTGAGAAAGTGAAAAACCCTTCAGTAAGTGTAGAAATTCTTCACTCTTCAGAATTTATGATACCCTAAATTTTTCAGTACTTGCAAGTGTAAATATAATGTCCCTAAGTTTTGGAAAGGAATGACCCTTTTTCTCTCCTTATAATGAGATTCCAAGACATTTAAACACTAATTTGTTGATACCTACCAAATAGCATCAGTTACTATTGATTTGGTCTGTAAATGCCATTTATTCCATGAGAAAATAAGTGCTTCAAAAGTTTTTGCATTAAATCCTTGAGGCCGCCTATTTACTTAGTATCTGGTAAGTGCTAAGACAAAATAAGTGCTCCCCAATTCTTTTGCATCAACTCCTGCATAAAATTTTCACGGGACAAGATGTTCTGCGTGGTCGAGAACTTTGGACTTGCGATTCACTGCTTCCTAACAAAATACTTATAGCAAGTAGACAATTGGCGGATTAATATGCGATAAGTGGGTCCTATGGATAACTAATTCTATCCCTCCAATTTAATTCGGCAAACCAATATCTGCCCTTCGTACTTTGTGCAGTTCTCCTTTCTATATGTTTCACTCTCAAGCTTCTTGTTGTTCTCTGTAAGTTAAAGTTTTCAGATCTGCTTTAGTTGAGGCAATCTATGGCAAATTTTGGTGGTTTAAATTGGGCTATGCTGTTTCACGTTCCCCCCCCCCTCTTTCAGTACTGCTCATACCACATTTTACTTGGCTATATGACATTAACTTTGGTTCTTCGTCTTGGGCATTTTAGCCTTCTGTGTTGTTGCGGTTGAGTCTGCTGGCAGACAAATCCCCATTGCCTTTCTAGAGCGAGTTAAGGATGATTTCAACAAGAGATATGGTGGAGGAAAAGCTGCAACTGCTGTTGCCAAGAGCCTGAACAAGGAGTTTGGGTATTTTTTCGTCTTTATTGAGAGCAAGCAACTTTCTGATTTTCTTACTTGTACTTGACCTTTTTCTCCCAACATTTTAGGCCTAAATTAAAAGAGCAGATGCAGTACTGCGTGGATCATCCAGAGGAGATAAGCAAGCTTGCGAAGGTGAAGGCCCAAGTTTCTGAAGTCAAGGGAGTGATGATGGAAAACATTGAGAAGGTAAAGAGGTTTTGCTCAGGGGTTGTCTCTTAATTCTAATTTGCATCGTTTTGTATGTTTCTCTGTCATTTTGCTTTTTATTTAACATGATTAAGTTTACATTATGTGATCTAGAGTAGAATGTTGTGTAAATGATTTAAGAGAGGACTAAAAGAGTTACAATGGGTAATGAACACATGGGTTTGTAATTCTTTTTTTAACTGGATGGGTTTGTAATCTCACCTTAGCATTTATTGTGACATGGATGTAACATCAGACTGAAACGTTTACCTTTGGCTTTTGATTATGAAAATCTAAATGTCAGTATCCCATTATTTGATTTCTTATAGTTTATCAAATGCTTTCCAAGTGGAGATGGTAATGATATTCAATATTGTTATAAATTTGTACTTTAAATAGTAAAAAGTTGTGCATTTATGCAATATAAATTTGTGGTGTCTATTTCCTCTGAATCTCTGGCTGCAGCCGTGGTGTTTATTTCTTATCATTCCTAAGAATGTGAATATGGCCAGAAAGGCAATGGGTGCTGGCTTTAGGATCTCATGAAAAAGAATATCCGGATCCGCCAGTAATAGCTAGATATACAGCTGAATATATTTATGGTTTCTGATGCTTCTGCATATGCTTATTTCTGATGCTGGATATGTGACTAGTTGTAAGCTATTAAGCTGATGACCATAGAATCTGTCATCAGGGGATTTGATGGGAGGAAAAATATGGAAATCCTATATATTTTTCTTGCTTGTATTTGGAACATTTGAGTTGAAGAAATTTGTTCTTTGTGCAGGTTCTTGACCGTGGAGAGAAGATCGAGCTGCTGGTAGATAAAACAGAGAACCTTCGCTCTCAGGTAAGCCTTTGGATACATTTTGTCTTGTAAATTTTTTGATTGCTGGAGATCTTTAGTTAGAATATTGCATGACCTAATTTTTAATTTGTATTAATCACCTTGAAGATGTGGTACTAGTGCTATTCGGGAATTTAGTGGTTTTGATGAAAGGCCAATGCAAATAGGTGTTTCAGTGGAAATCTAAATCAGAGTGATGAAAAAGAAGTCAATTTACACACCACATTAATGTTTGGAAAGTAAGCTGCTCACCCCTTCATTTTTAATTGTTGGGCCAAATGCAGCAATTCCAGCATTTGCTATTTTAGCCCCATCCCATCCCCTCATCTCTGCCATCCTATTTATTTCCCACCCTCTTGAATCACCATTTAATGCCTAGGTCGTACACTCAAGGGGTGAGCATGGACTGGATTGGTCCAGTTTTGTACTAAACCAAGAACCAAACCACTATCTACGGATTATGAATTTGGAGAACCAAACCGACCCGTAAAATTCATAGAACCAAGCCAATCCAAACCATTAAAATACGGTTCGGTTTCGGTTTTGAACCACGGTTCACTTGAAACTGAAATATCATCTTTATAAACTATTTAAAGTACTTAAAACTTCATTGATAAAATAAACCAAAACTTATATTAAAACCAATTCTCTTAAAATCAGTTGATCACTACCCAAGCCGTGAATGTTTGGTGCATTGAAATTGCAGGAATAAGTTATCATATATAGATTCAGGAAATTAATCTTGGAAGTGAAGGAATATGGTAGTGGAATGGAACATTAGATTAGGAAATTAATTGACTATTGAAAAAAGTGTATTCAATGTATCTAATACATAGATATATTATGGTTCAGATCGGTTTGGAACTGAAACCATTGATGTAAATCCACATACCGAACCATTTAACATGGTTTCTATTTTTTAAAAACCGGGACCAAACCACTTTACTAAAAAACCAAACCAAACCAATCGGTTTGGATTGGTTTGGAATGGCCTCGCAGTTTGACGGTTATTTTGCTTACCCCCTACACATAGAGGCTTCCCTATGGAAGGGAAATCTGTTGCTGGTTGATTTTGCTCCTGGATTGCTGATGGTTAAATGGTTGGGACTGATACAATTACAACCTTGATTGAGTTGGGGACAAACGTTTAGTTGTAGGGCTTCATGTTGGTTTCCTGACTCAGGGTGCATGGGTGGTGATGATTGTGCATGTAAAATGGCCATGATGGCTTGACAATAATAAGGTAGCCGCTGGAGATGATGAAATTTGATAGGGATGGCAATTCTCCGATCTAGCTGTTTTCCTTATCTTGGTCTATTTTATTAGAGAAAGTTACTGGTTAGAGATAGGGAGTATACTAATGTCATATTTGTTTGCTGGTATCAAATGTCTGCAAACGTCAGGGCATCTTTTGATGTAGGGATGTTAGGAAAGTTGGGTGTTTATATGAACTTTGAATAAAGAGGCATAGAGAAAGTTGCTGGACACCTCATTAGGGCTGCGGAGGTTGGTAAGAAAGGTTGTTTTGGTGTTGGATAATCTTACGGAAAAAGACAAAAATGCAAGGCATGTGTTCTTTTAACAGTTGAAACAGTTCTAGCTGACATCTCTGATATGGAGGGCGGTGTAATGTTTCTAAGAGTGTACCAAAACTTTTGTGGAGATCAATGGAGGCCACTTTCCTTTACCCGTAAATGGTGAATCGAATCCCTCCCCCCTTCACTCTCTGTCTCTCTGTTCATGTGTGTAAATATATGTCTTATTTATTCAATAGGAAAATAATTTGGGCAGCAAAACTTATTTAATTATGTAAAATAATTTGGATGAGGGTCGGATAGGGGTGCTCCAGTGGTGATGTAGCAGATCATTTTTCCTCCTTTTTTTGAGGGGAGAGAGAGTCGGTTTAGTACTGTGATTAGGAAAGTAAAAGAATGGCGCACGTGAGTAAGCATTGATTGCAATGATTGGACACCAAAGAAGGAATGGAATGGAGTTAAGGGCAAAGTGGTACATGTGATTCAAACGAATGAACAGTAACTGGGCTAGGCTCTTTGTATATATGTAACGGATTTTCCTCTTTAAATTACCTTTGTTGCACTTGAGCTCTAGGGATTTAGTTCTTCCATTGTTGAATTTATTGTATTTCATGTCAGGCGCAAGATTTCAGGCAGCAGGGGACACAGATAAGGAGGAAGATGTGGTTCCAGAATATGAAGATAAAATTGATTGTTTCCGGCATTCTCATTGCGCTGATTCTCGTCATTTTTCTGTCCATATGCCATGGCTTCAAATGTTTTTGATCAGGATTGTCCTGCTCTCAATGGGTTCGCCGTTTTGTTCTTGATGTCGTGCTTACAGATTTGTATCTCTTGGGCTACGTCTTCCCTCTCCCAGCCAGCCTTTTGATGGGCCTGAAATTCGAATTGGGTGTATAGAGATATGCAGGAGTTTCTCATTTTGAAAATTGGAAAATCTTTGTGCTAGTCTATGCTTTTAGATGTTCATGTCACAATTGTTCGAAATGTAAGGAGGAATACTTGGAGATATTATTTACCTTTTTAACATTCTCTATTAATTATCTTATTTCTCAAAGACGAAGGGCGCGTCTGGCGGCTCTGGCCACCTACTTATTAAATTCTCTGTTTTCTATTTTTGCGTTTTAAGTGTTTGGGTGCAGATTATAGAATGCATTTTGAAAAACAAACTAGAGATCTTAGAATCCAAAAATCTCATTCCAAGTAGCCTTTTGGATTCTCAATACAAAACCACTCTTCTGCAGAATTCAATTTGTACATTATTAATCTAACATTTTTTTCACAAATAATCGGTTATGATTGTTGGTGCAAAATTCGGGAGTCTCCGCAAAACTTGAATCTTTTGATGTTGAAACTTGCTTCGAGGCACGTTACAGTGTCGCTTTCCGAAAACAATATTTGCCCCCACTGTTTGGTGTGCACTGGGTTGATAGCGAATCTGTTCGAGGATACAACGAAGCTCGATCGAATGATCTTCTGCCTGCGTTCGCACAAACAAAGGACAGACAGAATACCGAGTTTGAATTTTGATTGAAAGAACCAAGGAATTGTTGATACCGTTTCTGCAGAGTAACAGTGCAACAAAACAAGAAAGATCTTCGGTAGATATTTCGGTAGAGTAATGACGTTGAAAAACTGTATGAAATGAGTGAGATATGGGCTCTATTTATAGATCCATATATGCCTTTACGCTTAGGGATACAACCCTTGGTGAAAGGCCTTGAGATAGGGTCACAACTTTCCAAGTTGTCACACCCCTCCACGAACCATTGTGAGTTTTCTGTCTGAAAAAAGCGCACAGACCAATAGGTAGCGCTACCCCTATAGTCTGTAGAAGGTAGCGCTACCCTTTCCTTCTGTTCGTTTTCCTGACTTTCTAGACCAAAGGTAGTGCTATCCCTGTAAAAGGTAGCGCTACCCTTGCCTTCTGTTCGTCCACGAGCCATAGGTAGCGCTACCCTGGAAAAGGTAATGCTACCTTTTGCTTCTAACCCATTTCTGACTTGCCCGCATGCCACGACATCGTCCCCTTATCGCCAAAACGCCAAAAACACTACAAACGAGCTTTCTCAAGGCACAAAGAATATTTTATGAAAAACCAAAATACAAACCCATTTTATTTTGATAATTCCAACAATGATCTATAAATTTATAATCTACAATCTCAATTTTAGAATCTAGAAAGTAATTGGCTCTTAAACACCTGGGAGATTTGTGGATCACGAATTTTCTAACTCCTGTACGAGAATCGAATCTTGAAATTTATGCGGCCAATAAATTTGAATACATGTGAACAGTTAAGAATGGATAAAAAACTAGTGAGATCTGGCCAAAAAATCTTCAAATCAAATATACCGTCTCAGTACGCTCACAGTTGCACGATCTTCGTGAAGAGATTTGCTTTGTTTTGAGAGTCGCTACCTTGTGCATTGGGTCTTTAGGGTATGCTTTTTTCTTTTTCATTTTTGATCGGCGACTTTTATGTTACGTTAGGACACAGAATGTTTGGGAACGTGATCCATGGATGGTCTTAAGGGTAGCGCGAATCCAAAACTCCTGCAATTGGATGTCTTTTGGACTCTATAACCGTGCATTCCTCTAAATGTCTACCAGAATTCATCTCGATGAGCAGCCCTGTATTCATCTTGGTTATTTGGACTAGTAGCCAGGATGAATGCATGATTGTCACACATTGTTTAATCAAGGGGCTGAGCTTGCAGAAAGGAGCTGGGCCAGCAGGGGTGATCGCTCTTGCAAGAAAAAAAAAAAGCTCTAGTATTATATAAAAATAAAAAATAATTTTTTTTCCTATGAATCATATATGCTTGCTCCTGCGTAATGAAATTCCTAGCTCCGTCCCTGCCTCAATGTTGATCTGCAGGTGCGGCGTTAATGCTGCAGTGGGGGATATCCAAGACGCAAGTGCAAGGTGAAGTTAGTAAGCAAACAGTTCTTGTTGGGGAACCATGTAAGCGCACAAAGAAAGAAATGCACCTTGATGCATTCAACTGAATGAGTTTATTGAGGCCTATGTATCTATATACAATCACATTAGATATCCTCCCTATGATACAAGACAACACTCACTTTAAGTGGATCGGTTAAATTTCTATGATACAACGAGAGTATGTATCGGCTGTAATGGTGACACCATGTAGCAGGAATACCCAAATGAGACTGTTGGGTAGATAAGCGGGAGACAAGGGCAGACCCGCCAGCCCAGTTGAGACTTTCTAACATTGCACCCAGGATATTTGACATTTGGATCTACTTCCCAAGCCAATTGTCTCTGCCATGCTATTTTTCACAACATGAAAGGACAAGTTACTTACAAGCACAATCTGACCTATTGGCCAAAAAAATGGAAAAGAAACACAAACTAAAAGAGATCAACAAGCCAATTGATCTCTGTATGGGGAGATTTCCTCAAATATGGGAAGTCTTCTTGATCTAAATGGGGTCCACACGTCCATCAACTGGTCAAGCCCATCAAGAAAGGTATCTTCTAATAAGCTAAGGCCAGCAGGACTGGAAGAAGATGACACTGCAGATTCCCATGGTTCTAGTTCCTTCAGCAATTCCTCAACCCGGTTTCTGGATTTTGGGTCATCGGAACCCAAAATCTTGCCTTGCAATACATCTTGAAGAACGGATCGGGCCTCAGCATACTTGGTTTGTTTGATCAGACACATGCACAAGTTGCAGGCCTTATTGGCATCAGGGTCAATCTGCTGGGCTTTTCGGTATACAATTTCCGCGGCTGCATAGTTTGTTTGTTGCATATAGGCCCAACCCAAATTGCCCTGCACTCAATGCATACAAGAGGCCCAATTAGATCAGTAACTGGAAAGGTGGAAGGGGCCCAAGGACAAAAAGAAAGGGTGCATTTGGAGGCACATTGCACATATTTCCTTTCAATTTTCATTATTGGTCGGACCAATAATAAAGGATTTGTAATTACATAGAATGAGTAATTCAACCAGACGAATACTAAGGGGATTACTAACACCAAATTTCTAAGGTAGGGCAGTTGTCAGATCCAAATGCCAGAGAGGCAGTTCCCATGGGTTTGCGATTTAATCCAACGATGGAGCCTGAGGGGGACAAGTGGCGGTGGTCGCCACCACTACTAGATTTTTTCATTACTTCTTTTTTTGTTGTTGCATAGAAAGTCTTCAATCCTCTAGTTTTTTTTAATAAAGGAGGCCCAAAAAAAGTCCAAAAGCGAAATTTAATAGGCAAGTGAAATATGATGAAAAACGAGATCTAAATTACTCCCTTCGTCCCAATTTGTTTGTCAATTATTCCATTTTCTGCTACGCTTTAAATTGCTTATATCTTTCAATCTATAATGTTTTTCACCGTCTTAAAAACTTTGTATAAAAGAATAAATTGTGAACTATCAAACAAGATCCATATTGCATATATTTGGAGATCAATATTAAAAGATATAAGCGATTGAAAACTAACACGATTATCAAAAATTGACAAACAAAATAGGACGGAGGGAGCAAGAAATACCAAATTCAAAAAAACCTTGTCCTCTATGCAAACTATGCTTGTATTAAGGTGTTACATCAACACAAAAAGGAAGAAAACCTGACAACAAAGGAAGAAAACCTGACAACAAACCGAAGAAAAGAAAGCAGCGTGTCAAGTGACGTCCACGGGTTGTGATAGATTCATGTTATTAACATCGTTCATTGTAGTTTTCAATATGCTAGTTTGTGTTTTATCTGAAGTCAATAAATATTCATATCATAATACATCTTTTTAGCTTTGTTAGTATATATGTCCGCCACCACTGAAGTAAAATCCTGGCTCCATCCCTGATCGATCCCATGTCTAATCAGGCTACCTGACTAATCAAATAGTTCCTTGAATCTTACTAGTAGTTAATTACACCCCCAAAAAAGAGCTTAAAGATAGAAGGAAAAGGCAGGACTAGGTCTCAACTTCCAAGCCCAGATCACGAGTAACTACCATCCTACATTAAAGGAGCAAAGGATAACTCATGCATATTATGTTTTTTTCTCTTGCTCAGTGAGAAGGTAGAGAGAAAAACCAACCCAGCAAACCACTATTACGATGCCCCTACATGTACTTATTGCAAGGCTTGCTGAGCTTCTTCATGTGACGGACATCACAAAAGCAGTCCCTTGAACGATCGCCGAAAAGTATTAGATTTTTTTAACCCTGATGGGGTCACGAACATTTCTGCTTTATCATTGGGTAAAGAAGTGGAAGACAGATATCTTCCCATGTGTTTTATTCATTCAAAGAGTGTTTCAAGGATGATAAAACTACTTCCCTTTTTTTTTTTTAAGTATATGATAAAACAGACATGTAGATTCTGAAGATTTTTATGAGGGGAAAAAAACGGGGTTTTCACAAGAGAGATGAATACCAGTATCCTTGAAGTCTCTTGCTTGACAGTGACCTGGAACTTCCTTCCATGCGAGCGAGCTGTCTTGGTGGGCTTTCCATTGAAAGCTTCTCCTTGGTAAATCATCCGAAGCTTTTGCTTCAACAAGTCAATTTGCTCATCTAATTTCCCACATTTCTGCCAAAGCCAACTATGAATGCAGCACTCAAAGGAGATAACAACGATGCGGGAAAAATGTCGCATGAATGTCTTACTTGGATAACTTAGTTTATATCCTAATTCAACAAAACTAGGTGTATTGAACTTACTTTCCTTTTCGTTTCATTTGTGTTCCTGACAGCCAAACTTCTGCGCAACATCATAAGATCTCGGCACATTGTGTCAGCCATTACGTATCGAGATTATAACCTTTGGTACCAAGTTACTTACATATCGAGCGATGCTACCCAACATTGGCTATTTAAACTTATTTAAGACCTGATTATAAGCTAGAAAGTCACTGATGTATTTTAAATAAGGAATTACCTTACAGCACTCCGCAATCTCTATATCCCGTGGAAACCGGAATACAGTAGGAGTAGCTTTGTCATATAAACATATAAAATAGGTCCAAGAGAAGATACAAATGGAATTTACTCCTACAAGTTATGAACATCAGAGTTTATCAGGAAAAAGTAGTACCTGACTATGTAAAATTCCTTTACTAAGTAAGATGTTCATGGTAGCAGTTGCACACAATTTCAAATGAACAAATGAAGACATTTCGCTTACACCAAAGGGGTAGTCAGATAATCCCTCTAAATCATTTACTTGTTCGGGAGAAGAAAAAAATGAAAAAAGGGCAAATAGAAAAGAAAGGCAGAAACTCGATTTATTTAGTTGTTAAAAATCAGTTGAACACAATTTCACGTGAACAAATGAAGACATTTCCGCCACAGAAAACACATAGTCAAAATCAAATTATTTCCTTCAATACTAAAATGCATTTGCTTGTTTAAGTTGTAAGATAATAAAATGCAAAAGCTAAAAATAACAAAAAAAAGAGAGGCAGAAAACAGATGTACTCAATATCTTAAGATTACGAAAGCTATGTACTTGCATATGCAGCAGCCAGCAGGGAAACTCTCACTTTCCACTACAGTTATGCACTTCCATGCAAGTATGAAATCCCCTATGAAGAAAACAAAAAGTCGAAGAGAAAATATCTTATTCTCAAGATTTCTAGTGTGTTGTACATGTTTACCTTGTATAAGTCAAGAAGGACATTGTCCAGTGATTCCTGGGCTTGCTTAGAGCACCGATGCCTAAAGGAATTGATAGCTTCAATTGCTTCTTCTGCCCGATCTTGTTGTTTCATGACCACTGCCATGTCTTTAAGGGCACTATCTACCCTATCTCCAGTATTTATAGCCTTCCAAAACAAAACTATGGCTGCTTCTGGATCCTTCTCAACTAGCTGAAGTAACATGGAGGAAAAATGAGTCATATTCTATTCAAGGAGGAACGAGATAGAGTTACAAAGCACATTCAAAGAGCATAACAAGGTCAAATAGAGGTTTGTATCACACAAACTCGGTCTGTGAGGCCAAACTACAATGGTCGATGCATTGACAACAATCACAGTGTAATCTATATTTAAGGGAAATCTCTGTGGGCACCTAGGATTGTGAATCCCCAGGAAGGATCGCATTGTCTGACTTATCATATATGTTTACTTCCCACGGGTAAACATGAAAGGGGAGTTAGCATCAGGTGTACGATTCTTTCGGCCAAGTTTGACCAAATTCAATTGATTCTTCAAATAGTTTGGCTTTTTTGAGAGAAAAATCTAGATACGGTTCAAATGGACCTCCTATTGCAATAAAGATACTGCACCATTTAACCCACTCTTACAAAAAATGATGTTAGGTTTCTAGTTTATTACCCTTGAACTGCTGGGTTCCTTGGGTCACCACTCGCACAACACATGCAACAATTCGAGTAAAACTTCCCTTCATTTATCAAGACAAATACAAAACTAAAAACCTCTCTGGAAAGCCACTCCGGTTCCCACTCACTCAAGCTACCCACACAGGTCCTCTGTGATATAGACACACATATATAGGGAGAGAATACACAAGTTAGCTCCAAGCTATTATGGCTTTACGCGTGAAACAGGTGAGGGAGTAGCTGCCAACAATGGGGAGGAATCCTATGCATCTCACCACTTGGGAGGACAATGACCAAGTCAACAATCACCCCCTCCAACCAAGTGAGAATCCAGAGAAACAAACATTGGATCTGCAGTGCTGTCCTGGCTGCGGTCTGCCACTCTAGCATATATGATATATCTGTCCAGAGAATCACCTCAACATTCCTTTCCTCAAACCAAAGGCTCAATCCACCGCCGGATGGTCTCATACACCGGCTGGGAGGAGGTCGACGCATGTCTCTATGAGACATGGCATTCCCTGTTGAGCTTCACTGTACCGCCAAACCGGGATACACCACTCGTCTATCCGGAACATTTTCTTGATCTGCTAGATCTTTGTGGCCCTTACTGATTTCGCTGCCGATATTCTGCACCCCCTGACCGAAGTGCTCACATCCACACCTGAATGCTCATGGTATGTCATTCAAAGAATAATGTAGTGTGCACCCCTTGAATAGTACGCTATCAATGCCTCATCACGTTCGTACTTGGATGACATCGCATCTCCAAACGAGATGTCTTAGTAAAACTTGCCATCAAACATGGGAAATTCCCAAGACGAAATGAAGAAGTCAGTAAAATTAATTTTGACATGGACTTAGCAACACTGTTGGGTACCAAAAACTGCCTATTGGGTACCAAACCAAAAATATTTTGGAACTAACTGTCATTTTCTGACCCTAATATGCTTTTTAGTTCTGTTATTGGAGATGACCTTAATACACGAAGAACTTTCCTTCATAAAAACTAGGGCTAGTGGACAAAAAAGGTATACATTTTATCCAACCCTAACTCTTGCAGAGCATTTTCCATAAATAGACAATTTTTTGTCCAATAAACGGCAATGGGTTTCGTATCATCCACAAATCGATGTTCTATATGTCTTCACATCATATGGTTTCCAAATTCAGCATTTCATAAACAAACAATGGGAATTCTTGTGGATGCATAACTTTCCCAAAGAAGGCCTATGTAAAGGATTGATGAGGATGGGAATTAGGGTAATTGCAAGTTTGCAACGATCCTAATCAAAGGGCAGCATAGGTCGTTCAAGGATTTGTCATTCAAGGGTCATCCATGGTAGTTGGAGTTCAAGGGTCATCTCTAGTAGTTGGAAGGTCAAGGGTCATCATGAATGTAGTACTTGCATTTATATTCATCTAGATACATTAAACACATTATGTTAATTCATTGCATGTAGTCTTTGTTAGATTCTATGTATGCATTATATCTAGGTTCATTCACATGCATTTAATTAGGTTCATTACACTTAAACTTCTAGGAATTCTCTCTCTACCCATCTCCATCTGCCTCAATGATAGTTAAAGAGGATCACATCTACCTCCCTCGGCTCCGATCCAAGCTGCAGGAGGGTCAAATCAACTGAGATCGGGATGTTTTAGGGTGGTGTGGCATTGCCTCCGGAAAATAAGCGGGCCAGCTCCGAGGCGGCGGTTCAAGCGACACTATTGGGACTGGAGTTATATTTCTTTGTTTTTCTTTTCTGTTTGTTCATGTTTATCTTCGTTAATAAAGATTTACGTTCCCTGTGTGGAACTTTCTCTATCCTGACCCTCTGTGGGTAATACTTCACCATACTTTGTGAGATCCTACCCAATCCACATGGATAGCCCAAAAGTTAGAGGATCATTTTTTCCAACAGAAGGCTCTAGATTTTGGGTGTCTGTAGCCCTTTTGGGCCTTTTTTGAAGTTTCCAAAAAAAAAAAAAATCAAAAAGTAGTCGAGAATTGACACATCAAAAAACCAAACAAAACAATAACAACTGGGTGTGTTCAGAGTTGCTGATGCATCAATCCTTCACCAACTTCTTTGGTTTAATTCTTATCACTTACAATAAGGAGAGGCAGTTATAAAAGAAATCTTCTTAAAATTTGGAGAGGCTAAGGGGCTAAATAGTATTTGTCTTTATATGTACCAAGAATTGAGTGTTTAACCATTTTTTTTTTTTTTTGAAGTTGGACTGGCCACCCCTTGGTAGGACTTATAAATGAACCAAACTACTTGAGTTTGAGCTCCTGTTCGCTCGGTTTGTTACTAAAGAAAATCAAACATCGTTTAGCTTCCAAATATATGAATCTTGAACAAGCTATTACTTAGCTTTATGTTGTCTAAAAATTTCAAGCTACTCGAAATCGACTAGCTATCTTCTTGCATTTGGAATCAATTCACTTGTTGACAATTTGAACACATTTTTCAAGCTCGTGAAAATTGTAAACTCACACCTTGGCATAGGCGGCTCTACAGCCATGAGGGGTGGTCACTTGAACACCCTTGGGAAAACACATTTTATAGAATACATGTAGTAATTTTGGTTTAGCCATTTTTTAACACCTAATCCTAATAGTCTTGAATACCTAGCTCAAAAATAATTGAACACCCAAGCCAAAAATAATTGAACACTCAGCCCACTACCCAATACCACATAAGTGGAGCAATAACACATAGGCAGCTCCACAGTATAGGTTGAGTGTTCAATTGAACGCCTAACACATAAACCCAAAACAAGGTTATATACTATTAATGAAGAAGATAGAAGAATACAAAAAAGAAAGAAAGAAAGATCTATTGGTATTAGTATCGGTATCAGTATCGCGCTCGGGCTTCTCTCTAATGACAATCAACTCATAGTTTCAAAAACAATAGCAAATGTCCAAAAAATTCCTTGTGAACCTATTCGCCACACAATTTTCTATAAAAGAATATTAGTGTATTTATGCACCACTTTAAACTTGCTTGGCTCCAAACATAAAAATTTGCCGAGAACAATTGTTGCATCCTATGTATTTTTGGGTTGAATTATTCGCATCAATGAACTAAATTCTGTATATATATGGCTGGTTAACGAAGTTATTAGAGTTAAAAAGGTAATTTTTGAACACCCAGTTAAAAATTCCTGGAGCCGACCTTGGCTCTTTTATCAGCCTTACCCCTCGGAATGCTGGCCTCATCCCATTGATGTTGACCCACCCAGTACAGAACGACTCACTGGGTTACCAAAACTAGAAGAAAATTCATATAACTGTTTGTTTTCTACAAATTCACAAGTTATACTTTCCTTAAAAGGGTCTACTTCTTTACTTTTCCTCTCTCAAGTTATGTTTCCTCTAGTAAAATTAAATGCATACATTAATACACAGTCATATGCACAGATATCTCTCATACATAAGTAGAAAATCAGAAAAATCCATACAACTGAAGGTCTTCCAAAATCATTTTTGTCATTTTTCAGAACAAAGACATGCACTGTTCTAACCAAACATATTTGACACATTCAGAAAGATTCACCAAAACAAGAATTTTACAAGAAAAAAAAACTAAAAACATTCTAAAACAATAATTAAGTAAAAAATGAACAATAAATTGCATTTGGCACAAAAATTGGACATAATTGTTTGATCTACATACGTAAATATATACATATATGTTCATATAAAATAATAAAAATGTGTTGTGTACCTGGACATGTTTTGCTCTAACGTAAGGGCTGTCACCAGGAGGAAGCTTGTGAATGACGTGGTAGGGTTCTTGTTTCTTCAAACTACCTTTCATTCTCTGTCTCTCTCTTATTTTTATGTACTTTCTCTCTCTAAAATGAAATGGGTATCTGTATTTCTATGGTAATTTCTCTCTCCATGGAAAGGAAGATCAGAGATAGAGAGATGGATAGAATTAAAATGAGAAAGCAGAGGAGGAGGAAGAAGAAGTGCAATCTGGATGTTGAGATTACCAAAAAGAATACCAATAAAGGCACTATTCTGGATTCAAATGAACCTGGAGATGGATCTGTCCAGGTTCGTGTTTTTGTTGAAACTTTTTCTCCCAGTCACGCGACATTTTTATTTTTCTCTTATCTTTGATTTGGTGATTACGTGTCCAATATCATAAACTCAGAACCGTTTGTTTTTTTTTGACAAAGACTTTATGCATAGAATTATGTTGTGATTTATAACTTGGGGTGGGAATTTTCGATACTTAGTGGGTTAGGGTTAGCTATTTGGGACACGAAAAATAAATATAATATGACACAACAACACGAAAAGTTAAATAGGTCAGGTTAGAGTTAAGAGAATTCTGGCACGAATACGAGATAACACGACACGAATCCGACATGACACGAGAATTAATGGAAAGACACGATAACACGATACGAACCCGACACAAAGTAGCGGGTTAAGGTTGGCTATTTCTGACACAAAATACGAATATGATACGATACGATAACACGAAAAACTAAATAGGTAGGGTTAGAGTTGAGAGAATTTTGACACGATACAACAAGACACGATACCCACCCCTATGTATAACTACTAATTATTTTAATTAAAATAAAAATTCATAGTAAAAATTAGTGCGAAGAAAATCATTCCACAACCACAAATTAAAATAAAACGAAAAATATTCTGTTATATTGGAGCTCCTAAATGCACCCACCTTTTTTTGGAACACCTGTCCCATGCAAATTTAAAACATTCTAGCTGAGTACAATTTTATTCCACTAAAAAAAGTTGATCAATATTATCCTGAAACGCATGCCAAGTCTCACTTGGATGATCAAAACTCGTTTAGGCCGTTGGAGATGTTCTTAACTTAAGTGGTTAAACTTAAGATTTCAGCTATGTTTGTAAGAGAAAATAAAAAACTCAACTTAGGGTTTGTTTCCTATTTGTTGAAACAAAATTCCATAAAAGTTGAGTTTTAGCTTGATTGCTAAAATCACTTTTGTTTTTCATTAGCTAAAAGCTAAGTTTCTAAAACTCAATTTTCTCTTGCATGTTCTTTTTGCTAAGCACAAGTTGGTATTGGATATTGATGCCTAATCAGGAATTGAATGTTTGATATTGATGCTTTATCAACTTTTTGGTTTGGATATTGATGCTTGATCAATAATTTAGTTGGATATTGATGCTTGATTCAAACATTCAATTTTTGATCTAAATTTTGAACCCAGATTTTGAACTAAACCAAAGTGTTACTCGGTCAAATATTTATCGATATTAGAATGAGCTAATTTTTTCGTTTATTATTAATTATATAATTGACTAAAACTCAAACTCCATAAAATCAACGATCCTGATTAACAAAGAGTAACTCATTGTAATGTTCACTTAAAATTTTACACGGTGAGCAAAATTGTAATAATCGTTCTAATTTGCCACTCCACACTCCAAACCAAAATTACCATTCAACTTCTAGCCATTAGCAATTTATTGTATGAACCTATTTGTGTATCTATCTATACAATATTCCAAGCACGCGTATGACACATTATATGTTCTCCTGATTTTGAAAAATCTTAGAAAATCCCACAAATATCCACCTCGATACTAATATTCTTTCCTTCTTCATTTGTTTTCCACTTCACAAAAAAAAAAAATCCAAACTTTCCCTTACAATCCTCCCCCATTATCACATTTTTTCTCCCACCCAAATTTCTCACACCCCATACAATTTCGGGGGTGTTTGATAACTTCCTTTTTCCATTTTCATTTTCTGTATTTCATGTTATGGTTGTTTGGGGCCTCCTTGAAAACTCATTGTAGGAGAATCTCTGAGTTTGCCAATATGAAGATAAGAGAAGAATCAAAAGGAGCTCTTGAGGTCCTTTTTCCATTCTCATTTTCCATCACATTCTATCCAAATATAGAAAGACCCACGGGCAACGCCACTCTTGTGAGAGTGGGGTAAGCCGACCCCACGGGGAGAATTTTTTTTACTACTATTATATTAAAATATTCTAAAAATTCATTAAAATTTTCTAAAAATTCATAAATGAACCTCCTAAATTTGGTGGTGACACCACTAGATAACTCGTAAAATTCATAAAATTTGCTTCCTTATGTGGCTTGTTTGAATCCTAGACACTTGTTTTGTTCTTTTGATAATGAAAGGTTCATATGTCTTGTTAGGTTGAGTTTTAAATGTGATTTTTGCTGGAACAAAATTTTTAGTTGTGATTACTGTGATATTTATCGTTGAATTACGGTTGGTAAAAGTATTGATATTTATGAATGACCCCACGCTTCTGAACTTCTGGAGTGGCCACTGGAAAGACCAGTTTACGCACCTCTTTATCATGAAGTGGTGATATGCTTCCAAAGTTTCAGTTGATTCACTTGGAATATGGCTGTTAAGATGATGAACAACGAGCGTTTTTTTCCTTTCTCTATTACCTATGTTTTGGTTATTTAGGTTAGACTGCATAGAATCAGAACTGATGTATTGTCCCTATTTTGCAAAGAGTGGAAATGTGCAATTTTCTGGTAAAAAAAGGGAAGAAATCTGCAATTTTGACATTAAGCCTTATAGAATATGTCAGGAAAATGTCAGACCTGTACCTATTTTCAGTCTTTTTTCGGTGATTTATTACTGAAATTTAGTGGGTTTTTGGATTTGATTCGGTTAAAGAACTAAGTGCAACATGATAAAAAATCAGTCCGTAATTGATTCTGATCATTTATCTTCCAAACATTACTCATATTACAAAATATATTATGTACATATCACAAAACACTTTTACAGATTCAAAACATATTCTAGTCATAACCCCAAAACACAAAGGGCTATCTGGGAGCCTAATTATGGATTGCCTTTTGCATTTTGGTTGTGAGTTTTATATTTTTGAATTATGGCCGGAATAGATTATGAATCTATAGAGTGTTTGGGAGAAGTGTGCATAATAGATCTTACAACAGAATAGTGTTTGAGAGTATAATGATGAAAATAGATTATGATTTTTTACCATGCTGCCCTTGTTATTTATAATGGTATTTATATGTATGTATGAATAACACTTTTATATTTTCAGATATTGTTACTTAAAATATAATTATGTAATTCAACTTCACAAAATTGGGTCCTTATTTGAAAGTCTTTTTTTCTCCCTACATAGAAAATATAATCATAACGGGAAAAAAAAAATTACATTATCCAAAAACAAAACAAATATTATTTTGGTGAAATGTGAAAAAACCCAATATCAAACAAACCCACAGGAATTATCTAATAAAGGCAGAGGTAATATAGTCTTTTTATCCATAAAATGCAAAAGTATGTCCATGGTTGATTATCAAATTGTGTCTCTATCACGTGGTTTTGATAATGCATTTTCAAAAAATGCATTCTACAATTTGGCTGTCAAACCACCATAATTCAAAATGGATAGTACAAAATGCAAAGGCATGCTATCAAACACCCCCAAAAATGTAAAATGTAGAATGCAAAAAGACAACAAATAGGGCTCCTAAACACCCCCATATACTATGTCAACGGCCCCGCATTTGTTATCAATCCATATCCTTAATCCCACATTTTCTAGTCTTTTAGAAATAACTTCTGCCATCAATAGCATCCAATTATGTCGTGACCAACAAAGACAACAATCCAAGTTAGCAACACATTGCGTTAAGACCATCTCCAATCGTGTAGTTTAGGTTGTACTTAGTTCAGAAATTAACACAGTAGTTAATAATAATGATAAAATCTGACCCAATAATGTAGCTAAGGTGAAAAGTTAGGTAGCAAAAATGAATTGTAATTAGCTCAGAAGTTACACTTAACTTGTACCGGAATTGTGTGTAGAAGAGAGAGAAAGGTGAGAGAGAGAGAGAGAGAGAGTAATGCTGTGAGAAAAGTAAAAGGAATAGGAGAGAGAAAAGGAGAAAGGGACCAGAGAGAAAAGTAAAGGAGCCCACTTAATACGCATTACTGAAAATGATATGGGTACACCATTTTGTGCACACCAATTTGTAGTTAATTGGGACCCACTTTTTGTGCTTTTATGTCATATAATTACACAAAGTTTAGTTCAACAATTGGGGATAGCCTAAGTGATCCAAATTATAATGTGCAAAGGTCGTTCAAAGGGCCCATATAATTTTGTTGGACAATGATGGACTTAGGCTCTCCCTTTCCCACGTTTCGTTGTGTGCAACAAATTCAGACAGAGGTGTTTTGGAGGTGGAATGTGAATAATAGCTGAGTAAAGATTTTCAATTCTCCAACAGATACGCATATATAGTAATTTTCCCAAGGAGAAATCCAGTTATTGCTTTATCTTATCATAATAGAACTTAATAGTTACAGTAAATTTTTCCTTTTGCGAAAAATGATTTTTAAAATTTCATGACTGCTACAACCGATTCCCGTTTCTTATAATTCGATGCTCTCAATACTGTTACATCGTGACGGTATAGCAACAAGTCTCGATCCTGTTATTTGAAACCTTGATTGTAAGAATTTACTCAATGGGTGCTGAATATTGATATCAATATGCGGTTTTTGATATTAAAATCTACATATACAACAGTTCAATCATTAAGTTAGTAAGTTAAATCATACAGTACACAATTTTTTTTTTCTTTGCAAAAAAAAATAGCAAATAATGTATAGTATTCTTCACTAAATTTTTTGCAAAGATTTATTATTTGTCACCCTAAATTTGTCCTTTAATTTTATTGTGCTTATTGTCAAATACAATTCTAATAGCGTCACTTTTATAATCACAACATATCTTATGTTCGGTTAAATGTCATGGTACAGATTAGTACACATACATAATGATGAGATTGTTTCTATGGATAGCTAAATATTGCTTCTCACGTGCATTTAAGAGATTTTTTTAGAATAAAATCACCTAATGCATGTGTGTGGGCGAAAGCGAGAGAGCAAAAATGTAAGCGCTTTTTGCAAATATTTCAAATTATTAAAATAGCGAGAATAAGAGGACATCGATATTTAAGAGAGAAATTCGAAAATGAAAGCAAAGAGTTCCTTCAAAAAACTTATGTGATTACATATTGGTGCCGGTGGTGCAGGCCAAAGTGTCAATTCCTATCCTAGTCTCGGTTTATTCAAAAGTATTTGTTTTTTTTCTTTTTGGATCTCATGACGCATTCCAAGATTCATATTTCTATAAAGAGTAAACAAAGAAATAAAGATGTTGTGGCATGAAGATTCCTTCGTGGTCCACATTCGATGGCAAATAAAATTAAAGGAGTGCTACGGTGACCATATTTGATAACAAAACAGTTTTGTGACAATGTGCATGTATGATAAATGGGGCACACTTTACCGTTATATTGGTGACACATCACAGTTGGTCGCCAAATGAATTAATGGAAATTAAAGTGATCCAATTTAAGTGGTCTATGACTATCTACCATTGAGATTGTCGAGTTCATTTTTTAAGTTTTTTTCCGAATACTTCAGTAGTAAATAACCGGACTAGTTAATCTTCTCAACGAATTCTACAATGCTAACGATTCCGATCATTAAAGTAGACCCCGTTGGGTAGGAAATCACGAAACTGGATTAGTCCAGTTATTTTGTCACTCCTCTACTTTTTGCGAGAATGCACGTGCATGCATACGCCTGTACGTACACATCGAATTTTTGTAAAAAAGAGGCACTTAAAATTTTTGTTCTCTCCCGTTGAGGCACTTATATTTTCATCACGGTCACATTTGGAGGTTAAGTTTTCATCCCACATTTGAATAAATCCAAAATTCCCTTATTTCATTAAATACCCTGTTTTTTTGGAAGTCCTTAAAAACCGGTTTATTGGATACTCTATATAGGCTAGAGTTTTGGGATGAAAACCTAAACTTGGAGATACTAAAACCCTAATTTTTTTTGGATAATATATATATAGACGAGTTTTTGGAGGTCCTAAATATCTTGGATAGGTGTCTATAGTATATCCGCATGATACATTTGACATATCACCGACAAATTATGGTGAAAATAGGTGTAGTAAACATGGTAGATTTTGGATTTTTCTACGGTTTTCACTGGTACAGTGGCAGAAAACAAAATCAGACAGTCATATATGGGAGAACTCACCATATTCATTGTAATGATTTCAAATATTATGGTTATTCAATGATGATGGTGAAGTTTCGTAAACCAATTATGGTAAATACGATACGTTTGATACATCAACAAGAAACTATGGTAGTAAAATATAAGTGCACACCTGATAAATGTTTAGAATAAAAATAGTAAATAATGATAAATGTGACCAACCACCCAAAATTATGGTAGTAATTGCACTCCAGCAAACATGGTAAATTTAATAAGAACTAGGTCAATATATAATAGTTATAATCCATCACTAAAGAATCATAATTAAGAAAAAAAGAATGTACCAAGCATGGTAAAGTTGAAATTTACATAAATTTTCACGGGGGTCCAAAAGAAAAAGAAAAAAACATTATCATGATAAGTTCAATGGGAATTTTGAAAATTGGATAGATTGTTAATTTCATCTTGATGTTCAAATTCTCCACAATATGAATGTCCCCATTTGTTTAATTGGAAAGAATCAATCGAATCCCACTAAATTCTAATTACATCCCACCTAATTAGGCAACTATATTTACGTGATATATGTATCATTAAATAAGGATAGACAAGGTATTTCATAGGTAAAAAGGATGAAAACATACCCTGGCAAAGTGACGGTGGAAACTTGGGTGGTATCCCCAATTAAGAGTATTACTTGATTTACCTATAAAAGAATAGTACATAAAAATGTTGCGGGCATTGTTGTGCAAAATATTGAGTTAATAACATAACATGTCCATCCAATCTAGATGTCTTTTTCTTTCTCCGTATCATAAAGGTGAAGTTGGGTGCACAACATTCAAGTAGGGGAAAATTACTGGACATGCACACAGGAAACAACCGAGCCACAAGAAGTTCATGAATTTTCACCCGATTGTGCTTTTGCTAAGTAACTAGTTTTGGAGCAAAACAGAGCATATTGTATCATCTGGTTTTACGATAGACGTGTCATTTCAAGAGAAAAGGGGTAGTCTATGGTCGCCTGAAGCAAAGGAGATGATACTCTTTTTCAGTGGTGATATATATTGCGCACCATGAAATGCAGCAGCTCGTAATACGTTTAGGGGTCCAAAATCAACAGAGTATGCCTTCTGAAAACCATCCAGTATTGCCATCATTGTAAGATTTACCAGTTTCCTATCTGCTTCGTATTTCTTTAGCAGAGATACCTGTTTCATGAACAAAGACAAACCCACCAAAGCAATTATAACGTGTTAAATTATTGAACACCAACTCAACAATCAAATGGTGTATGAACAACTTAGTTATTTTCTTGCAAGTTATATATTGATAAATGAGAATAGTATGCAGATAGGATGCATCAAGATCCAGGTACAAGCCGTTCAGCAGGCTTAATAGTGACAATATGTTAGCATGTTAATTCCACCATTGGTCTCTGTGGTATTTTTGAGATTTGGGCTTTGTGCTCCTTGTAATTTTTATTTCACGACTTTAGACACTTCTTCTTTTTCGGTTATTGATATATTCCCTCAGTCATATTCTGTTAGTATTCCAAACGAACAAAGGTGAGGAACTTGCATGACAAATTTTTTGGGGAAGTATTTAAGACTTTTAACAACTCCAAGACTTTTAACAACTCCAGCCCAAGAAGGAAAAAGACAAATTACACAACTGGTCCTAGGATTTTCATCCGCATCTTCTTTCTGTTTGAAATACTAACAGAAGATAACGGCTGGACTATAGTGAAAATGAACTGGCAGAGCCAGGTTCAAATTGATGAAATAGAAACTATACGGACCAGAGTCAAATGTCCTAAAACTATGCAAACCAATAGTGTAATGTACCCAACTTTATAACCAGAAACTACTCTGGGCAGAACTACCACAACTGATTCTCAAGATTCAGGTACTGTATACATGAATCTCATGAATCTATACGGTAAACGTTTCTGTACAAGCATGCGTGTCCAGGTCTAAATGTTAAATATAGCGAACATGGAAATAGAGATCTTGTACCTCTCCGACGTCAGACCCCACTTCAACTCCCTCAGCAATAGTTCTTGAAAGAGCAGCTGCATCTCCAAAACCCAAATTAACCCCTTGGCCAGCCAAGGGATGAACAGTGTGTGCAGCGTCACCAATCAGAACTACACGTCTTGACGCATATTGATTAGCATGCATTAGAGATAATGGAAACACCATTCTTTCTGAAGCCAACTTGAACACTTTCGGTGGAACTTCAAAACACTCACTAGCAGAAGATGTCACGTTTGCTCTGAGCCAAGAAAATATGCTTCCGTCACCAAATGATTGCGACTGTGGACGGGGGCCATATCCAGAATCCAAAGCATGATTTAAAGCATTGATAAAATCGTCCTCATTCAATGATTTGCGATCCAATGACTCTTTTGGGTTCATAGTCCACACAATATTGCTGAACTTATCACCTATTGGCAAAAGTGCAATTGGACCAGAAGGTAGAAATCGTTGCCATGCGCAATAGTTATCCACTTGATGTTCTACAGTACAGATGATGGCATTCTGTGAATACTTCCATCCAGTTGTCTTGAATCCTGCTAATTCCCTGACACGAGACTTGGACCCATCAGCTCCGACCTGTAACGAGGAGTGAGGACCACAGAGTTTGAGATAAATACAATCATTACTTTCAAAGAAACGATTTCAAAGAGGCCATACATTGTTTTCTTGTCTTCTCAAGTATACTAGTCCAAAAGCAAAAAAATAATAGAAACTTCATCTATATGGAAGATGAAACAGTGTAATTGCCACCAACAATTTAAAAAAGAAGAAATTACCACCAACTTCGCGTATAGGTAATTGCCATCAGTCAGTTCCAGTTTTGCAAGACCTCCGCTAGTAGACATGGATGTCCCTGAAGATGTGCCATCCACCCCCATGGATGACAAGCTTGGAGTTAAAGTCATCGAAGTCAACCTCGAAGGATAAATTGTCTTCTGGAAATCTGTGTTCTGATAATATTCAATCAATTAGTGTTCAAACAGCATCTAGGCTTCAATATTGGATCAAATTGCCAGTGCACTGTAGGCAACAATAACATTCTGATAAAAAAGACAAACTTAAATGGTTTTTGAGCAATATTAGCTTGAAGCCTAAAACTCTCGTGAAGTAACATCTCCTAAGTAGAGAAAATGGAGATAGAGCTGGATCCTCTTGAGGCAGGCCTAACCTCTGCCTCTCTACCTCACAACAAACATTCTTTGACACTTTGGCCATAAGCAGTTTAATAACTTCTAATGAATCTTTAGAACCTCTTCATGTGCAACTGCAACAGCTAATAGTCCACCTTACCAATAGATGACTGAAACACAAACACACACAAATGAACAGATATAATCTTTTCATTTGAAAGGAATAAGAAGTGCTGAACTTTAATAACTTTTACTAAAATTTTGACATAATTCGTTTCATCTCAACAAGTCGAAGCAAAAAAAGTAATAGGATATGGATAGAATCTGAAAAAAATCCATTAAAGACAAAAATCCACTAGAATATCACATCGTCAGAAATGGCTAAGTCGGTGGCAGATGAATGCTGAGTCCACTTTTTCATTTACATGCACTTAACTTGGACATTGACTTTGCTCCGGTCAATGGGCAGGGCTCGAGGGATCCTTGAGGCTTGAAAGCGATGTTAGTGAGACCGAGAGGGGTGACCCTGCCCTCTTTGTATTATTGGCAAGATCAAGAAAGGTCAAGATGTTACCCATTACGCTATTCGTGAGACCAAGTCAGGTCACAACCTAACCAGGATCTATAGCTTGACATTCACTTTAGTACAAACGTCAAATTATGCATACTTAACAAGGAAAACAAACTAACTGGAAGGGTAGCACACAGTACGTGTGCATCATATCATATCATCAATTCAATTTATTTCTGTAACTTCATTTTCTGGATAGGAGATTTTCTATTAGCCATTCAGTATGAATTCCCCACATTAACCACTTCATACGTTCTAATTTTACCAAAAATCATAATAAGCGCAACTGGAGTGGTAGGCACCATGTACTCCCATGCATTTGACAGGGTTGAAGTTGAAACCTCCCTAACTACAACTAACAATGCTGACTTTCGCTGAGCAAAAAAATAAAATTATAATAAGCAATGCACTGAGCAAAAAAATAAAATTATAATAAGCAATGCACTGCCCAGGTGAATTCCCAAAATTAGCCTTTCATTGGACTCCATGGCAAATCCAATACCAACTCGACGCTATCCAAATTTAAAAGTACAAATCTCAGAACAACGAAATGAAACGCACACGTACTGGAAATTATGACGTCTAAGCAAGATTTTTTCAACATCCTTCTGTTAATTTATGTTTCATGGTAGAGCCGAAAGGTGGCAGAGAAGGTATACGTGTAACAGGCATCAAATCAAAATGAATCAAGAGTTGTGAACATGTTTGGAAAGAAAGAGAGAGGGGCAGTGGTTCATAATGTGGCATCCCAATCTGTGTAGCAGTTATGGTGAAACGTGCATGCAACAGGTTGTGTTGAGTGCACGATTTCACCCTTAAGAACTGCATTAAAAGTTAATGCAAATTTGTTTCAGAGTCAAGGATATTTTTCAGAAGTTCAAAATTGTGACGGAGCTTCAAAAAAGGGAGACCCCAAACTGGTGCTCTCCCTTTATCTTTTAGAATGGATAAGTTAGATAACAAACTAAAGGTTCAGAATAAATAGAACAAATGTAACACAAAAATATCATCTATGGCAGAGGAAAGCCATAAAAAAGTGAAGTAGGTGACCATACGAATGCAAAAGCTAAACAAAACAATGAGTTATGAGACAACATATCATTGACAAGTGTAAAGTTGTCAAAGGATATATAAAGCTAAATAGGGAAAGTACCCGTATGCATGACAAAAGAGATCTATGAAGCACTTTATTCTCAACCACACACCTGAACCAGACAACAAAATCAGCATCATCTGCCATGTAATTACAGAACTGAAATTGTCCAGCAGCT
The DNA here is from genome assembly GCA_036023075.1 of Gaultheria prostrata. NCBI lineage: Eukaryota > Viridiplantae > Streptophyta > Magnoliopsida > Ericales > Ericaceae > Gaultheria > Gaultheria prostrata. The sequence goes on along the minus strand of JAXBDA010002827.1, from coordinate 9,330 downwards.
AAAAGTTTTCTTACCCTAGTACTTCCTTATCGATATCTCTCGCATTATATCTTGTGTATCCTAGGCCAGTATAATCCCAAACCTACATAGAATCAATTTAATAATATGTAAGTAGCAATAAAATTACCCAGTTATGAATTGCAAGTCATACATGCAAACAAGCCAGCCAACATGCGAAAGACAAGGTACATATTCTAAGTCCATGATGTAAGTGGATATTGAAAAAACAAATAAAGTATTATTTATGTGTTGTAAACGAAACCTAAACTACATTGCTCTAGGCAATCAAGACCATAAAACAGAAAGAAACCTGCACAAGCAAATCTTCCTGTATAGCCTCCAACTGGCAACTGATGCCCCCAGGATCCCCAACTCCTGGCACTGGGCCTAGGTCCTACCTCTTTGACACAACTTATTTGCTTGCAGGAACATGTCGTGATGAGCACCCTTCAGAGATCACTTGGAGGTACTGAACTACCGTGTGGGTGCCGTGGTGAGCATCCTGCGGTGATCATTTGGACAGACCACAGTCCCTATGTCGCATATTGGCTACTTACGGTGAGTTTCCAATGCGGTATTTTGGACTCAGTTGTCAAATCAGTTAATGTATGTGAGGCGAATGACTTGCTGATTCGACAACTTATAGTCCAATAACTCCGAAAATACCAAAAATACCTTAGTGGAAACTCAGCAGTAACAAGGCACTAGTAATAAGGTGCCGGGTAGCATGTACCTACAACCCACTAATGAACCATAACACATTGAGACCCCTTGCTCTTTGCACATACTTTACCACGGGGATAAAGTAACTTTTTTATTTTTGAATGTGACAATGTCAGTTACACAGATAGTAGTCAACCGAAATTCCTGAAGGCTCAGGAAGTTTCTTCAACCATGCTTTTCTTGGGGAGACCATCACATCATGTATTATCTCCATGGTAGGACTGAAAATGCACTTCTCCCTATCCCAATCTCTTCGTAGACCATAACAAATTCCACAAGGAGCCCCTTACATGGCCACATCCTTCTACACTCCGAAGTTTTCAGACCAATCCCACATTATTACCCAATAAAATCCACTAACACCTAATTAGAAATAGATTTCTCATAAACCATAAGATAGTAGTCTCTCCCAAATTGGATTTGTGGGCCACAAAATAGGGCAGAGAGAGTGAATAGAACTATCAGAAATACATCAAGCATGATGATTAAATATACATACACCATTTGGGCTAATATGATGACAAAAAAACACCTGTTGAGGAAAAACTTCGAAAACAATTTCTACCCAATAAGTTTGTGTCGAATAATTAAGTGACTGGGAAATGAAATTATTTTCGAATGAAAAGGGCTTCTACAAGAATCCAGCTATACATTCAGATGCCAAACCTACTCATTTAGCGTAAAAATTATTTAATAATTAAGGTACCTTCGCAAGTCACAAGAAAAGTTTTAACTGTTCTAAAGTATATCTGGATCATTATAGTATAGATCCTAGAATTGATGATTAGGAAGCTCTGCATACAAATGCATACAAAATCTCTCAACCAATACACACAGAATAAAAATTTAAGAAGATCATTGCCAGACAATTATTGAAAACTTATAAGGACATATCAGTGAACTTATGCAAGGTGAAATGGTTACCTGCATCTTGTCAAAATAAGCATGTCGATGCTGTTGAACATATTGCCAAGCACCAACATCAGCAAAGTGCAATTATCGTAACTCGTAAGGGTTCAAGTACATGAAATATTTAGCCCCATCCTTGCGGTACCACATCCATCCACATGTAGGTAAAAGAAAGGCCATTACATAAAATACAAGGAAAGTTGAATCTGACGAAAGAAAAGGGATAAAATAAAAAATAAAAATAAAAAAACACACACACACATGCATGACATCAAAAGACAAGTTGGGACAGTTTTACTGAGATCGAAAATGCATAGTTCGTTCTTCAGTATTGGCAATAGTTACATTTCTGTCAAAACATGAGACTGATTTGTGAAGTCCCAGGCAAAGCAAATATTTCAAGAAGTGCAATTACATGGTCTTCAACTACAGGTTGGAGATAATAGGCTGTGTGGATTTGCATTAAAGAGATTACGAGTTGGAAACAACTACCATGACAAACATAATTTAGAAGGAAAGCACTTTAATCCTCACAGCATTAGAGTTATTGAGAACTTCTTTGATTCCCTTTCCTTTATGCAGTCTTCATCAAAGAATGATTTTGCAGAACAACACTCCAAGCATCAGTCAAGTAATACAGGAAACCAAACACTTGATACTTGCCATGCTTATCTGAGCCAGTCCCACCACCAGTGTCTAAGTTCCACAATAGTAGAAGTTCCAAATTGTATAAATTCCACTTTTCTCATGTAGATATATCATATTACATGGGAATGGGGATAAGCCTCTCTAAAGTGCATGCAAAACAAAGAACACAAGATTTTGAAGGTCGAGGAACAACATGAACACAAAAAAGATAACAAACGGATACCTTTGAAAAAAGAAATAGTTGCAGGGGTGACTGTACTGACCCTTGGATCTGGGGAATCATCTTTCTTGACACATTCTTCAGTTCCTAAAGTAGGGTTGCTATCAATGATGGCAACAGTCAAATGTTTCGTCATCGGCATGCTTGCTGCAGACATAGGGAATCAGATGGTATGTGCCTACTTAAAATGCACTTAGAAAACTATAGCATGAAATGTTTGAAAATGTCCGCACACTGCTCAATCACAAACCATTCAGCATCAATGTAAAATAAAACAAGAAAAGGACCCGTATTTTGCACGAAAAGGCAATTAGAAGCCTTTCTTGTTTTCATGGTTAAGTAATTCATTAGAAAGTACAACAGTTGAGCAAAACATGTACGGATGTACCCAATGTCCCTTTCTCGATAAAGACCTAGGGGTGAGCATTTTACCCGACTACCCGACCCGAAGGGTTTCGGTCGGTTTTAAAACACCTTAGGGTTGGGTTCGGGTTGGAAAATTAGTAACCTGGCGGAGTCGGGTCGGGTCTTGGGTTGAGATATATGTTGTCGGGTGAACCCGACCAGGCCCGAAGTGTGTGTATGTATATATATATACACACACACACACACAGAGCCTTCTCGAACACTTCTCAGTTCTCACTTTTCAGAAAAATATCCTCTCTCTCTTCCCTCTGCTCTCGAGAAACATCCTCACTCTCTTCTCTCTCTCTCTCCAACGCCGACGGCGGCGACTAAGGTGGTGACGGCGTCTAAGCCGACAACGCGACTGAGCCTCAGTCGACCAAACTGATGACGGCGACTAAGCCGACGACAGTGAAAAACAGATGACGGGGTGATGTTCTCTCTCTCTCTCTCTCTCTCTCTCTCATTCGTGTGTGTGAGATCTGGGTGTGTGTGTGTGATTGCGTGTGTGAGAGAGATCTGGTTGTGTGATTGTGTGTGTGAGAGAGAGATTTGGGTGTGTCAGTGTGTGCGTGTGAGAAGTGAGAACTGGCATTAATATTATTGTGTATTTGAGATCTGGAATTTGTGTATTTGTGTATGATTTTGTATATTAATGGAACGAATGGAATCTGTGGGTAGATCGTTCTCTCTCTCTCTCTCTCTCATTTGAGATCTGGAAGTTGGGCGCCGACCAACCCAAACCGAAACCGACGTAACCCGATCCGATCGGTTTCTAGGGTTAGTTCGGTTCGGTTTCGGGTGCTGTTTTTCTCAACCCGATGAGATCTGACCCGACCCCAACCCGACAAAACCCAACCCGTGCTCACCCGTAAAGACAACATGTATATACCAATATACACTAAAGCATCAAGGGGATGCATCCCATATCCAATGCGAAGAGGCCACATACTTAAAAGGCCACATAGTTTATCCCAAAATTATACTAATAAACTTAAATATCTCATGGAATCAAGAAAAGACACAATGAAAACTGAATACTGCCCTTTAATTCCCGAAGTACTGCAGGTAAAAAAATAAATAAATTCCAGAACTACCAAAAAAGTTCAAAAAACCGTCAATATTGCTGCATGCTTTACTTCATAATGGGACATCTCTCCATTCTACACCTCCACTAACTCTAGGTCCTCAGCTACTGCGAAATACCAAACATGATCAGAGATCTAGGCAGGAAATGCTGCACCTTAATCAGGAGCAGGAAGAGAATCCCTAAATCTCGTGTAGTTTGACAGTTGTTAAAGTATCCAACTCAAAACGAATGGGCAATGAGTGGAAAGGCCGTCCAGGCTCATATAATTAACTGACGTGGGACAAGCTCTAACACTCCCCCTATGTGCGACCCCTAACCCGCAATTGGAGAGGTAAACAACGCATCCATAATACAGGGATCACAACAAACAACGAAACAAGGTGGGCTTAAGGCACAAACAACAGGACAAACAATCAAGAGAATCTTGTCCAAAAGCCTCCCAAGGTCTTTGAAACCATGTTAAAGCATCCAACTCAAAACCAATTGACAACGATTGGAGAGGTCGCTCATGCTCAAACAATTAATCAATATGGGACAAGCTCTAACAGTGGTAAATCAGCAGATGATTCAGCGTTTCTGGGTTTAGCCTGACATGCAGTTCAAAGTTGCGAGAAAACTATCATACCTAACTAGCTTATTATATTGTGCAAGCAAAATAGCCTTTCAAGGGAACTCGGAAGATCTCTCTCTAGACAGTCCAACTTTACCACTCTTCAAGGACTTCCACTAGGGATATCAACAAGAAAGATAAACCAGGCCAAAGGTGAACATTATTCTGCCTACCAGTTCTCCATTTCCTGTACATGGCCGGGGCTTGGAGATCACCTTGCCCTCCGGCTATAAAGGCCTCTTATCAGTTATCCATATGTGCTAACTAATTCGAGGACCAAATGACTTTTCACCAGATATAAAGGCAAAAAAAAACTTGTATGGCTTTTGGATTCAACATTCGATGGGAATCTCGCTGTCCTAAAGGATAAAGGTAAATAGCCTGCTAGAGACGTTTATATCTTTAAAAAAGAAGGATGCCAAAGAATGATGCCCAGGTCTCCCATTTCTCTTCCTTTTTTCAAGTCCCTTTAATGTTTTGCACCGCAATATTTGCACTCAGAGTAGCGGACCGAAATGCTTATATTAGCACTCAGAACTTTATGCCAATATAACCACTGGTTTTGGGGACACTATCAGCGAATGAGCATGTCCTACTAGTCAAAACACTCAAAACTACAACAGCATACAATCAAATGATAAATGTAACCTACGCATAAAAGTTAAAAACCGTAGGTTACAGACGTTTACAAGAAAATATCAGAACAAGCTATGCATAAAACATTAGTAGAGACTTTTTAATTACCTAGGGAACAAGCTAGAGCCATGCCCACCATGCCACCTCCAACAATAGCGATGTCATGCTGGGGAATATTTTTGTTTATATCATGTTTGTCCCCAAGCACCTACAGCATTTGAAGAAGATTCTTTCTTGAACAGATGACCTCAAGAGATAATGACTATCATTACAATAATGGAAGCAGTAACTGAGGGTGAGTTTCCACTAAAAATACAGTCGTCACTAAAAACACCGTCATCCCACTGTAGTCAAAAGTAGGTGTAGTTTCTGCTAAACGATATTTTTGTGATGTATGTGAGGAGAAATACTGTGACTACAGTGAGAAGACAAGCAAGAATACCAAAAATACTGCATTGGAAACTGGGCCTAAATGCAAATAAAAAGTTTCCGCGTAAGCAAACCTGCTATTTAACAACTAGTTATACAATTACAGCATCTCATATTAACAGTAATAGCATTTTCTGAACCTCTACTAACATGAGGAAGAAATAGACTAATTTTGTCAGCACACAATCAAGATTAATCAAACTCAAGAAAGAGAAACAGACAATTGTCCAAAGAAGGTTCGACAAAGCATAAAACAGAGAGATTAATAAGTAAGACAAACAAATAGAAAAGGGGCTAAGTGGATATCTTAGTTGCATAACGCAGGTGTTGGGGCAGGACCAGCGGTAGAGACGCGAGAGCACAAGAAGTCTCTAAGGTTGGGAGCGCCCAAGGGAGTGTCTAATTATTTTTATTTATTTTTGAACAACGAAAGGGTGCGAAGGGGCGACCAGCGTAGCAACCTCCCCATGGGCGTGACCATTGGGGTTCCCGACCCGTTGTGGAATGTCCGGTTGAGCTATAGCTACTGTCCGAATAAGACAGGCCGTCACCACAGCACCACCTAGGTGACTAGTTGGCCAAAGGCCCTCCTTGCAAATCCACACAAGTCCCAGTAATGGCATGGGAGGGATTTGAACCTGGGTGGTCCATGCACAAGGGAGTGTCTATAATTTGTAGCATAAAATTTTACAAGATTTTTGGTAGCTTCATAGTTTGAATGTAAAAGGTAGAAAACAAATAACTATTGATGTACATGCTTGTAGACATATGTTGCTGCAAGGCTAGATATGTACATAAATTTGAATATAATAAACATGGTCTGTATGTTGCTTTAAGTTGGGAAATTCGAAATGAAGCTTCAGTGCATTTGCTAACTGAAAAACACCTAATCACTTAATTCCGAAAATCTACTTTGAAAGAGTTAAGACAATCGAGTCAACTAGACCTCACTATTTATTGAATTAAATGCTAAGAGGAAAAGTTTGTTATCAAACTTTGAATTAAAAATTCCTTGCACTCAACTTAATCTGTTCACATGGGTAGGGGGTACATCGATAGAAAACAACCAAGACTAAATAGAACATAAGTGAGCATCAAGACTTATAAAAAAACTTACATTGGTAGCTTGCGAACCAGATACTTCTGCAGCTGCATCATTACAAAACTTCTTCCTCGCAACTCCCAACCCACGTGCATTTGAAGAAATTCTTCTCACAATCATTCTGTTTGGAGCACACAAGGCATTAAAGAACTTTCGAAAAACAAAAGAACGAGAGCCCAATTGCGAGAAATGATGAGAAGAAAGGGGAGCCGGGAGCATTTTGAGAACGGGGAAGGGGCCAATCAAAATTTTGCATTTTGATACTTATATTTCCATTTCTCACCAAGTTATGCAATCCAAATTAGTAATTCGGAGATAAAGCCTAACCCTTTCCTTATCTTTCCTCACCAAACCACTCGATCCAAAGGGGCTGGAAGACTTTCATCAAGATTCCCATGATGTTCTTTAATAAACGTCACATAAAACAACAAACTCAGACGAGAACTACAATTAGAACACAAAAGACTTGCATTCGGTCATCCAAATACTATATAATTATAGATTCTGAAACATGTCTCTGTACATGCATGTGTGTACATGAAACAGCAATTTAGGGCCTTTCTGATTTCCAAATTCCCTATAATCATTTTGCTTTTAACACATTGCTAAAGAACAAGAATGAAAGTTCACTAACACATATTTATCAAAAACCACAAAGAAATAAATAAATAGCAGCAAGCTAATTGTTCGTATAAAAAGAGTAAACGTCTACGCATAACATAAACACGTTCATACATTTTTCCAGTGGTAATTGTGAAATGCGAACCTGTTCATTCCTGAGAATAAACCGAGCTCACTGCGTCTACGCGGAGAGAGAGAGAGAGAGAGAGAGAGGTGGTGATCTTTGTATCGTCGGAGGTGAGGTGATGATCTTTGTATCGTCAGTCTATTTTTTTTGTCAATTTTTTTATTATCGTGTCAGTTTTCGATGGTTTATATCTTTTAATATTGATCTCCGAATATATGTAATATGAATCTTGTTTGATAGTTCACGGTTAATTTTATTATACAAAGTTTTTAAAACCGTGAAAAATATTATAGATTGAAAGATATAAGCAATTTAAGGCGTAACAGAAAATAGAATAATTGACAAACAAATTTGGACGGAGGAAGTCGTTTCTAGAGGGACTCACCAATTTGGAGACTTAAAAGCAAATTTAGAGGCCCAGATTGGTAAAAAGTGCAATAGGTTCCTCCATAAAGGTCAAAAAATTGAAGAATAAAAGAGAGAAATTATAAAATCTTGACTCGATATGTCACATCTGATCTCTATTTTTTTTGGAGATTTAGAACTTGATTGGAGATATGCTCTAAGAATTAGAATGGAAAAATTAGACTAATCCCTTGGTTTTTGATACTTCCAATGTCTGCCCCTGTAGTTTCTGAAATTATAATTTTGTCTTCCTTCTTTCTTGACAGTCCGCAGACAAAACCGATCCACGACGATGTGGATCGGATGTTTACGTTAGTGATAAAATAAAGTAATAAACATTCAACCAAGCATATATCCAACAACTACAAAGCGAGGTTTAAACTTCGGCTCATTAACCGTCTTACGTTTTTTGTATTAATTTATTGGTAATGTTTTCAAAGTTCCTGAGGCCTGTTTTTTTTTTTTTTTTTTTCACAGTTGAGAACCACGATGATTATCACCTAAGTTGTTTCCCTTGGAATTTTTCTTGGTCCAATTATTCTGTATTATGCACTGGTCATGTATTTATTATTTTGCATTTCTTAGTCATAAAGCTGCAATTCAATATGTGGTTGAGGCGTTAGTAGCTTTTGACAATTTCAGTCTACCGTAGATTGTGATAATGATAATTTTGTTGTTTTTTAGGTTGTAGATTTGTTTTCACTTTCCTTTATTGGAATTCCCTCATGACATGATATCCGGAGACTTTATTGAGTAGAGAGTTTAATGCTTCGTTGGTATTTTATTTTTCTTTCCTTGTTTTTATAGTCTCTAAGTTTGCCTACGATATTTGTGGTCTGCATTTTTGCAAGATTTCAATTGCGAGCCCTTTTTTTTTATAGTTTCGAGTTTGTTTGTTTTGCGTCAATCTGTAATTATAATTCTCCTTTATAATTTTAGATTGTGTTAGCAAGTGGGATGGCCATTGTTACACCGTGTTTGTTGTGATTTGGATGAGTAGGGTGATGATTTAGGAGATAAAGGTTGTGTTTACCCGCTAGCAACCGCCTGTGGCCGTTTAGAAGAAGTGAGCTATTCTGTGCGACAAGGAGCACAACGTCCGGTGTTTTTGGCCTCTGTAGCTTTCTTGGAGAATGCAACGCCCCATGTGAATCGCTGGCCCAGTACCCTGATTTGATCCACTAGCCACACCACATGACCCAAAATGCTTAAGCCCAAGGTACTAGTAGTCTCATACATGGTTTTGTTATATACTCAAGATCACTCATGTAAACAACCAATGTGAGACTAAACACCATCTACCCCCAAACCTGGGATATTAAAATCTTCCTCCCCCCCCCCCCCCCCCCTCAGGGATGCAACATCCTCGTTGCATAGTCCCAGCAACCTCCCCTGGTGTCCGTGG